>OY744544.1:68894887-68899887 GCA_963556195.1 Sepiola atlantica
TAAATCAATTACTCAATTGGCCTTTTGGCTAAGATCAAAGTGTAGTATCTGTTCCGATGGATACTGCACCCCATACTGGTATTGTCTTGTCCTTCGGGGCTTGACTTACGCCGGTCAATGGTCTGTCCTGTGCAGTTCTAGGAGGTCCACCCTCCCAGGCTTTGCCTCCCCTCTTTGGGGAGGAGTAAGTTTTTTGCTTACTGCCTGAGGCGCCCCTACCGGGAATGCCAACATGGCTGCCCAGGCAATTTTTAAACCCACTTTCCCGACCCGACCTTGGGTCACATCTTACTTGTTGAGTAAGATAAAAACTGGCCTTGTGCTAACTCCTGGAGAGGAGTAAATCAATACTCAAATTCCAGAGAAAGCCAACTGTCAGTGCCCACGAGAAATCAATGGTAAACCACTGTCGCGATAATGCAAAATAATTTGCAATGATTATCAGAAGTGGGAGAGTTCTGGAAATTATAAAAGTGAACGCACGCTTTTTATTCATTACGGCTGTAATGTTGAACGTGACTTACGCGAAATGGTTGTTTATGAAATAACTTTTATGATTACGTTTTCGTTGATTCCATGTTTCAGGGTTTTTTTTTATTTTTAATATTTCAAATGTTTTTTTTTAAACAATTAAATTTACTTACATTTTTTTATATATATATATATTATATATATACATATATATAGTGTATTTAGGCAGCATTTTCTCATTTATGCAAACATTGTTAAAAATAACAGAATTCGTCCGTTTAATTATACCTTTTTTTTTATTTTTTCAATTTTCTGATGATCTTTTTTTGTATTGAAATGCTTAACGCACTGTGATGCATCCAGTGTTGCTGAATTTAAATCGGCAACGACTCCTGGAACAATGCAGAAAAACATTCCTATGCACGTTTCTGTGACGTCTTTTTAAAATTCTCTTCTTTCTCCAGCTTTTTTGTTCATTTTGCTTTTGACACCTGAGAATGATTCGACGAAGAATCGAAAACGTTTGTGAAAACATGTGGAACATTATTAATTTTTTTTGATTTTAATACAAAAAAAAAAAAAAAAAAAAAAAAAAAACAAGAAAAATTGAAAAAAGGTTAAACAGAAGAATTCTGTTATTTTTAACAATATTTGCATACATATATATATATCAGAATCCGGGGTTTCGAATCGCATGACCAGTAGTGAATAGTCATATCTCTATGCTGATGAGTCCCGATTATAAAGGACAAAACGTATACGTACATAGATAATAAATAATAAATTATTTATTATATATATATATATATATACATACATACACACACATACATACACGGTAGTCTTAAGGGTAATATATTATTATTATTATTATTATTATTATTTATTTATGTATATAGTTAGTGAAATTTAAGCTGAATTATTTCTACACTTGATTATTGGGGAAATGGTCGTTTGATCAGTACCATTGGAGAGCTATGCATATTATAAACCGTCCTGTTTTTAATTCTCCAAAACAGTTACATGCTAAACAGCTGATGATCCCCGTTTTAATATTTCACGCTTAAGTTAAGGTCCCCTGTTTTTGTTTCACTGTTGGATACTTGAATCACCGTTTTTTTTAAAGTTTTTTCATTATTTATGAATTTTCCAACAAATGCTAAGTCTGCGATAACTTGGATTTAGTTAGTTTCTCTGGGAATTTAAACTGCATTCTCCTTTTTTTTTTCATTTGTTTAAAATGACTCAAAGCTTCTGTAGACATATATATATATAAATATATATATATATATATATATATATTCAATTAATGATTAATTCACAGGACGACTAGAGATATTTGTTGAAATTAGACTTGAAAACGACCCTGCTGTAGTCTGCAGGGAAAATTTTATTTCGGACCATAAAGAAAACTTGGTATTCTGGTAATATTCCAGTACAAAATTGCTGCCATGAAAAACATTATGCCATGTGATATTTTTTATACGGTGTAAAGGGGGTGGAAAAAAGTTAAAGAAATGCTTTTGTAGACCCCCCCCTCCCTTCAACACATCGGTCAGACTTTTTTTAATTAACAAAAAAAAAAAAAAAATATTCAATGTTCCTATTTACTTGCCTCCCCACGAGGGCTGAATTAGAGACATGGTCGATTTTTAATGTGTGCCTAAAAAGGAGCACTTGATTGAAACAAAAATTTTAATTGCCTTAGTCTAGAAGGACTTCTTCACTGACCGAGGAACACCTAATAGGAGCTGCAATCAAAGAATATACTGTGTTAAACAAGCTCGTTCAAGAAAGTGCAAGACGCATTCATGGATCAGGTCAAATGTGAAAAAGCATTCTTCAAGAGTCGCAACGGATAAAGGCGTTGATTAACAATCAGTTATTAGTGAGTCTTTTCGAGGTTGAAGGTTCAATGCTCACTACAGGCAATACTAAGAAAAAAAAGAAAAAATATTCAACCCTTCTATCTGGTCACGGTTGACGAAACTAAAACAATTTATCATCATGGATTAAATAAAGGGTTTAGTTCGAAATTGCGTATAGATCTTTCACCGAGTGCGAAAAGACACACATGAAAAAGGTTGGAGGTTACATCAGTCGAAACGTGAAAATAATTCAAATTTGGAATCCAAATCTAAAAAAATTCTGAAACAATCTCATATTTATTTTATTGTTAATGTAATCCCCGTTTTTTTTCTATGCCCTCTTCGTGTCTTTCAGCGCTTTTAATACCATCTTCATAAAATTGCGTAAGTTTTGAACTGGAAAAAAAAAAAAAAAAAAAAAAAAAAAAAAAAAAAAAGAAGAAACCTTACTCATTTCTGACTTTTTCTCTTGAAAATAAAATCTTAATATCACTCAAATTAATTGTATAAACTTCTGAAACGATAGTAATCTGTTGGTTTGAGATCTGGAGAATATGGTGGGTGATGCATTATTTCCCAGGCAATCTTTAGTTTTTTTATGCAGTGTGACACCTACCTCATGAAAATGTTACACCTCACAAAAGATCTCCTGGGAAATAAATAATGCATCAGCCACCATATTCTCCAGATCTCAAACCAACAGATTACTGTCACTTCAAAAGTTAGACCAATAATGCGTTGGTTGGGGCATGTTGAATGCAGCAATGGCTGGATTGTTAAAGCCCGACAGTTGAACATGCCAGCAGAGAAGACCACCTCTGGCAGACCCAAGTTGTCTTGGGAGGACGTGATCAAACGTGATAGGAGAGTCTTGGGTATGGATTCCGTCGAGCCTCACCAAGACAAGAATGGAGGGGAAGACTTAGATCGAGACTGGACAATCAGGCCCTACCCTCATCAGAGGATTAATTGTGGCCTGATTCAACAAATAAACCGGATGATGATGATGAAAATTTTCTTCATGGAAGTCAAAAATTATTTTCTTTTTCAGTTCAAAACCTACGGAATTAACAAATAAAATTAATCTGATTAAGCTCTAGTTTTTGTTTTTTTTTTCAAATTATTTTATTGATCAGTAGCAGGGTACCCCGGCGTCGCCTGGGGACCTAATTTCTGTTAATTACGTCGATAACAAAACAATAAAAGTAAAACAAAACAATCTGCTTAATGTATCATTTGGATTATATAGACTACTGTTCTCATCTTGAGTGTTATTTTCACAACGTTTCAGCCGATGTAACCTCCGACCTTCTTCAGGTGTATCTTGTACAACTCGGGAATCTGCACGGAATTTCAGACGGACATTTTGCTTTAAACTGATAGACGCATTTGGCATTTTTTTTAAGCCAAAAAGGACGACAAATCTTTTAACCCGGTTTTTTTTTTTTTTTTTTTTTTTTTGCAATTTATAAAAAAGTTTTTCTAAATTTGTGCTAAAACTAAAAACAGCGGAAAAATGTTTTTTTAACTTCATCATTCATCAGCAGCATCTGTACTTTTTTTGAAACATGCAGGTAGAGGGGCATCATCGACACTGGTGGGCCCCTCCCCGTCCAGGTAGCTGCACGCATCGCAGATCTCACTCAACACTTCCAAGAAATTATCATGAGAATGAAATGGCAGAGAATCTCTTTCCACAATATGCGATCTCTCCGCAGCAACTTCGATCAGCCTCTCCCCGCTTAGCAACGACTTTCAAATCTCAAACTATCTTCATAGCACCACTCCACATGTCAATACCAACAACACCTTTTGTTCTCAATGACATCGATGTCCATGAGGTCAAGCTGCTCCAGCAGATCTTGTGACCGCACAGTTGTCACATCTGGCTTCATATTGCAAAGTTGTCTAATCATCACCAGTCATTGCATTGATTAGACAATGAGGGTGGAGGAGACTTTCTCTCTCACTCTCAGAAGTCCTAATACTGCTATCCATAACACCGGGACAAATTTAATAAAACAGTTCTGTTGATATTCACCATAGATTATTAAGAAAGAAGAGGGGGGAGGGGACAAAGAGAACAGAAGAAAAAAGAAAGCAGCCTGTTCTGATTTTGATATAAATTCGACTGTAAAAAGGGTTAGGGGAGAAACCATCCACTCTATAATAAGACCAATCATCGCAAGTCCGACAAAAAGACCAATCATCGCAAGTCCGACAAAAAGACCAATCATCGCAAGTCCGACAAAAAGACCAATCATCGCAAGTCCGACAAAAAGACCAATCATCGCAAGTCCGACAAAAAGACCAATCATCGCAAGTCCGACAAAAAGACCAATCATCGCAAGTCCGACAAAAAGACCAATCATCGCAAGTCCGACAAAAAGACCAATCATCGCAAGTCCGACAAAAAGACCAATCATCGCAAGTCCGACAAAAAGACCAATCATCGCAAGTCCGACAAAAAGACCAATCATCGCAAGTCCGACAAAAAGACCAATCATCGCAAGTCCGACAAAAAGACCAATCATCGCAAGTCCGACAAAAAGACCAATCATCGCAAGTCCGACAAAAAGACCAATCATCGCAAGTCCGACAAAAAGACCAATCATCGCAAGTCCGACAAAAAGACCAATCATCGCAAGTCCGACAAAAAGA
>OY744544.1:68904887-68942387 GCA_963556195.1 Sepiola atlantica
CCTCGAAATCAAAAGAGGAAATTACATTGATTTTGCAAAGCTTAATATTTTAATGTTCACATTTTCTGATTCTTTTTGTCTCTTTTTTGTGTTTTTTTATTTGTCTTCTGGTTACTAAAACAGAACTTTTGATCTCCCTTCCATTTCTCCTGACCGGATTTTTCACCTAGCCATGTTCATTACACTTCTGATCCTCATTCCTGCCTCTGTTATGGGATTTTTTGTAAATATGTGTGTGTGCTCAAGAATCATTGGTCAACCCAAGACATGTGAGTGAAATCGAGTACAATGAAGTCGTTAGAGGCAGAGGGTCATAGGTTTTGGAAGGAGTCAAAGTTAGACTCATAAATATGCTAGGAGTCAGAGTCGTATTTTTTTTTTTATTGTTGCTTGTCAACTTAATTTTCGGGGCAACACAGCAAACGGTAGTTGCTGGTATTTAGGTCAGCTATAAAAAGCCGTAATTCTATTGCTAACAAGCCTACAAATTGCAAGAAAAAGGAAACGAAAGCCGCAGGAAAGACAAAATAAAATTGCCACCTTGCCGATGAATCAACAGACAGAAACTTGGAAAACTTTCAAATAAATCGGAATTTTTGGAGCCTAGAAGTCAGACCTTATATCTTCCGACTCCGCAACGGAGGATATGCAACATATGGGCACATTTATTTGTGGTGCTATGGGACGTCCCATCTAAAGTACTATAGTTTTGGGGTTTTTTTTTCATATTAGTATCGTATCAAAATTAAAATCCTGTCACCGTGATTTTGCAAAACTTAATATTTTAATGTTCACATTTTCTTATTCTTTTTGTCTTTTTTTTTTTTTTTTGTTTTTTATTTGTCTTCTGGTTACTAAAACAGAACTTTGATCTCCCTTCCATTTCTCCTGACCGGATTTTTCACCTAGCTGTGTTCATTACACTTCTGATTCTCATTCCTGCCTCTGTTCTTCCGGGTTTAAAGGTTTGTGACTTTTGTATATATGTTATTGGAAGACTTTAAATTAAGAAGTCTAAATTTTTGGAGTCCTAAGAGTCGGACCTTATTATACCTTCCGACTTCGCAATATTATTGGAGGACATGCAACATATGGGCACATTCATTTGTGATGCTATAGGACGTTCTCATCGAAAGTAATATATAGTTGGGGGGGGGTCATAATAGTACCATATCGAAACATGAAATAGTACCATATCGAAACATGAAATAGTACCATATCGAAACATGAAATAGTACCATATCGAAACATGAAATAGTACCATATCGAAACATAATAGTATCATATTCATATCAAACATAAAAATAGTATCATATCGAAACATAAAAATAGTATCATATCGAAACATAAAAATAGTATCATATCGAAACAGAAAAATAGTACCATATCGAAACAGAAAAATAGTATCATATCGAAACAGAAAAATAGTATCATATTCATATCAAACATAAAAATAGTATCATATTCATATCAAACATAAAAATAGTACCATATCGAAACATAAAAATAGTATCATATCGAAACATAAAAATAGTATCATATCGAAACATAAAAATAGTATCATATCGAAACATAAAAATAGTATCATATCGAAACATAAAAATAGTATCATATCGAAACATAAAATAGCATCATATCGAAACATAAAATAGCATCATATCGAAACATAAAATAGTATCATATTAGTATTGTATCGCAATTAAAATCCTGTCACCGTGACAATCGTATGCAACCCCCCCCCAAAAAAAAAATTTGATACGTGTAATTGATTACTTAATGCCCGACAGATTGTACGAACGTGCATCTGTGTACGTTCGCTGCACAGGCTATAATTGTCCGCGCTTTCTGCTGGTCCAAGGTCATTGCTGGATTCCTACACCAGTCGCAATGTCAATTGTGTGGCCTCAGTCAGAAGAAATCTCCCGCCAAATAGAATTACAATTCCGGTTTAAAACGAGTAACAAAGTTTTTTCTTATGGATGTCACAATGATTCTCGTTTTGCTTTACTTAAAAACAGAATTGCAAATCAAGACAATCCCATAGCTTAGAACCCAAGGCACATATTGCTTGCTTTGGTTTGGTTGTTTTACGGCATATCAACCCTTTTTGGATTATTTCAGGCCGAATCCGGTCATTCTGGTAAAAGTTTTCTCCCTTCAAGTTTTTTATATCTTGAAATATTTATTCATGGTGTTTGGTTTGGTCATTTTGTAGAAGAAAATTGTTGTTTTTGTTTTTGCAGAACATGATTGAGTTTTGCAAACGGAAAGGAAAAAACAATGACATCAATGTTTGGTGCATTTTTGGTCAGGAAGCCAGTATCTTTAGACAGTCTGATTTGGTAGCACCAGAACAGTAGAGCATGATTTCCTAAATCCATACGGTTGGTCAGAAAGAAGTTCAGCATTTTCGAGGTGGCAGACCATCGCTAGTTTTGATTAATGATTCAAAGATTTCAGCAAAAAGCTGGAGAAAACTTATGGGGCAATAAGTTTTGCATGTCAGTTCTTTCATCAGATTTCTTGAAAACTGGTACAACAGAGGCAATTTTTCAGCTATCAAGGAAGCCAGATTCGGCAAGGCATTCGTTATAAAATTTGGAGAGTACAGGGGCCAGCCCAGCAGTTTTGCAAAGGGACATCTTGCTTGGAGAAGCATACAAACCGCCAGAGGGCCAACTAATGCCTCTCTACTGGAATATAGAGATATTCCTGAGACCACACCAGAAAAAACACCCAGATATCCACTTGAAAAGGCTAATCTGCTGCCCATCTATGGCCATCAAAAACCTAATGCTTCGGGGTGGGAGTGGGGTGCTTGTCTCTGGCCAGCCATTATTTTTTGAAAAATTCAGCAGGGAACCTCGTATCTGTAGAAACATTATTTTCTCAAGTGGATAAATCAAATTCTGGGTGTTCAAACCCAAAACCAGAGATATTTCCCATATCTTGTGTGGTTTCTCTTTTTTTAGTTAAATATCTTTCACGCACATGCATTGCAAACATGCAACGCACTAAACATGCAACTGCCGAGTGCATGTTTACAATTGAAGAATTTGTTTCTATGTAAAAATGCTTGAATTTTTTTCTTTTATATAATTTACTAAAGTGTCACCACTTATCAAGACTAAAAGTTAATGAGATGGAGGGATTGTCAGTCGAATGATGATGAATATTATGAGAAGATTGAAAATGATGAATGGGGATGAACAAAGTTTGACAACTTATGAAGACGATTTAGGACACGTATTTATTGACATTAGATTTGATGAAGATGACTCTGGTGTAGCCTCAGAAGTCATCTTGTAGCAACGTGTTCATAGATGGAAGGTTCTGGAAAAGAAACTGTTCATGGAAATTCCGATTGATGTTAAGCACACGGAAAGAAAGTTCTTTTGCAGTTGCGGTAGCACGACGCGATTGAAATATTTCTGTAATCTAAGGAAATGATACAATGAAATAGAGTTATATTCCATGAAAAATGCCAGTATACTGAAATCATATGCCCATAATAGGGTTAAGATGAAAATTCATATACACTAAATGTACAAAAGCAAGGATATTCACAAATTTTTACACTTTTATTGTCATTAAGGGTATGCGAGCACAACAGAGCTATGTATTTTACTGGTAGGAATTTTTCTTTCAGCGCACCTCACACACTTCATCCACTCATGCATAGAGATTTATACTGTAGTGATGTGATAATGAAATGGTTTGGTTGATATATAGTCATACCCTTAATGACAATAAATGTGTAAAAATTTGGAAATTTCCTTGCTTTTGTACATTTAGTGTATATGAATTTTCATCTTAACCCTATTAAAGGCATATGATTTCAGTATACTGGCATTTTTCATGGAATGTCACTACTTTTGTAAAGGCTATGCCTCAATACAATGCCTTCTAATAAGTTTTTTTTGGAATTTTCTGAAAAAATAAGGTATATGGTAAACTGAAATTAAAATGCCATCAACTAGACTCTAGAACCTCTATCTCTACCAAAAATCAGCTGAATCCATCAAATAGTTGATGAGATACAGGGTGGCACATACGTACGTACATACACACAGATAACATGATTTTATGATTGAACTTTCTGGATCTCTGGGTTGCCTTGACTAATGATGCTGAAATTCTACACACTTATAGAACCTATCAAATAAAAATGCAAAGTTTTAACTAATTTGGTTTATTGGTTTTTGAGTTATGATTGATCAAAGAAATGAGATTTCCAGCATAGGCCATTCTTGAAGTCTATTAAGGGATAGAGCACTCTCGCACCTCCCTTGATTACACGTCCATATTTTAGATACACAGTACAACAGGAAAAAAAAGAAGAATAAAACACATCGACTGCAAATTGAGGCTAACTTAACTTTTAACGACCTATACCACCTAAAATTACATTGACTGGAAATAATGTTTGTATTCTCAATTCGCCTGACAACACAAAAAATGATAACCCTTAGTTTAAATCTATTCAAAACTTTCCAATGGCAAGAAAGTAACTTACCAATCTGCGTAAGACTTACATCCGGGTACTGATATGCATTTCTGTATCTTACCATTTTAACTCTTAAATGCTTTTTGTTTCAAATATGACACATTCCAACAAAACGCCTATTTGATATAATATTCAACGAAAATGTGTCAAACTGCAACTTGTTTCACATCTGCAACGAACCTGTTGGTAAGTGTGAGTAGGTATTAGTATGATGTTGCATCGCAGACCGTCTAAATAGGTCATCAGTATCTTTGATGGTAAAATCTTTTTCAAACCAATATCAAAAATAAAGCATTTGAGGGGTTATAATTACGCGTTATTTTGAGAAGATGCTTTCAAAATGTCTGCTTTTGATGATAATGTCATTGAACAAATTGAGTTAAGAGAAATCCTTCTAGATAGAGGCAATTTTAAGTTTTGTCCCAATTCAGAGTTCCTATTTTTGCAGAGCTGGATTTTCCCTCAATTAAAAACTGACCATGTGCCTAACTTTACCCTCATGGGGTTTAGTTTGGTTGTTTTGTTTTACGGCATATCAATCGTTTTCAGGTTATTTAATGCCGAATCCGGTCATTTTGGTAAAAGTTTTTATGCTTCAAGTTCTTTATATCTTCAAATATTTATTCATGGTGTTTGGTTTGGTTGTTTTGTAGAGGAAAATTGTTTTTGTTTTTGCAGAAATGATTAAGTTTTGCAAAAGAAAAGGGGAAAAAAATAAAACATCAATGTTTGGTGCATTTTAGATCAGGAAGCCAGTATTTTTAGACAGCCTGATCTGGTAGCAATAAGGGCAGCGAGAAAAAAAGAGCTTTTTTTCAGCATTATTTCATGAGGAAATGGATGAGTGTACCACGGATAACATACAATAAACCCATCGCACTCTTTTCAAGAGCAGATGAAATACAATAAACCAGTCATTGCCTACAGAAGGAGGAGGTCATGTCTGGGATGATTAAACTTTGATCCTAGCCCGAAGTGGGTCTAAATGGAGGTGTAGTTAACGCTCAAAAATCAAAATGACTGCTGTGATGGTTCTTAGACGTCAACAAAACTACCTGATCATTTTCTTAAAAGAGAAACAAACAGAGCACGTGTGGTCTTCCCATTCGATCGCAACTGCTTAAATAATAAAAACCAAGATGCCGAAAAGACACGTTCCCACCATTAAAAACACTCAATGTGCAACTGTGATTCTTCAGATTAATGCAAAAGTATTCTAAATTAAAGGCCGTGACAATTGAATCTTTCCGCTCGGATGGGTTTAAAAATTAATTGTTGATGGGCAGAAGTCAGAAACACAATTAACACTGCCTCAACACTCTTCCTGATCTCCACTTACGATCTGTCAAATCATATTCAGAAATTATTCTTTGATATCTACACATGACAACTGTCTATGGCTACACCTCGAAGAGCACTGGTGCAGTGGGGATAAAAACGTTAAGTCGTTTTCTTTAATACCTTTAAAACCAAACTTCTGTCCTTTCACCACCAATGTTCAGACCCGGTTTTACCCTCGTATAAATGAATAGTTCCCTCCTTGAAGAAGCCCCTTATTTGGATAAGATCTTACGACTGATGTTCAGCACTGATCTAAATTGGTTTGGTTTGGTGGTTTTGTTTTACGGCATATCAACCCATTTTGAGTTATTTAATGCCGAATTTAGTCATTTTGGTAAGAATTGTTATGCTTCAAGTTCTTTAAATCTTTATTCTTGGTGTTTGATTTGGGTTTTTTTTTAGATAGAAAATTGTTTGTTTTTTTAAAGCTTTGCAGAACATGATTGAGTTTTGCAAAGGGAAAGGAAAAAAACAATAACATCAATGTTTGGTGCATTTTAAATCAGGAAGCCGGTATCTTCAGACAGCCTGATCTGGTATCTAAATTGGAAAATGTATATCCAGTCTGTTGGTAAGGTTACTGGAAAAATGGTCCAATCATTCTACCGCTCCAAAAACATACTTAACTCCAGATGCAATCATCTATCTATATTAAACATCGGACACATCCAAAGATGGGGAGGTACTGCCGCCACGTCTGGGGAGGTGCTGCACAAAGCACTCTTTCTTACCTCGACAGAGTACAAAACCGACTTTGAGTTAGAAATCTAGTGGGGTATAATCTTTTCTCTTCCCTAGAACCTCTTTCCCACAGAAGAGACGTTGCTAGTCTCTCTCTACTCTATCGTTATTTCCCTGGAAGGTGCTCGGCTGAGCTCCAGTATTTGGTCCCAACTTGTTAGACATTCACAGCAAGAACTAATTTTCTAACAACGAAAAAAACTTTCCTTTCTCCCTAACATCAGGTAGAATTTCCATGGACACATCTTCTTTGCAAGGGTTTTGTACCTGTGGAACACATTGCCATAGGACTGCTTCCCTACCAAGTACAACTTAGTTGTTTTCAAACCCAATATCAGCAAATTCTTGTCATGGAGCGTTACCACTGTCAACCAATGGAAGAGTTTATCAGGCATGTGTACGCACTGTGATGTATGGAAGTGAAACCTGGCCAGTAAGGGTTGAGGACATGCGTTGCATGGCGAGAAATGATATGAGAATGATACGTCTTAAAGTCAGGCTTAGATCTGATGACCTCAGAGGAAAATTAAATCTAGACAGTATAGAGAGATGTGTGCAGAACAAGAAACTTTCATAATATTTTATTTACCTCCTCTCCAGGGGGTTAGACACAAGGTCAGGTGTGGAACGAACTGGATTCGAACCCGGCACACCCATGTCCTAAGTCTGCGTCGTTAACCAGTTAGCCACCGTGCCATTCGATGGTATGGTCACGTTGAAAGAATGGATGAGAGTTCTTGGGTTAGTAGATGTAGAACAGTTGAGGTAGCGGATTCAGCTCTCAGGGGAAAGCCAAGGGAAACATAGGAGGAAGTGTTAAGAATGGACTTGAGAGAAAGAGGGATAAATAAAGACCAGGTCAGAGATAGGTTAGTTTGGAAGTAAATTTCTAAAAGCTGTCCAACACATGCCAGCATGTATATTGGACGTTAAACCGATGATGATGGACCGCTCCAAAAGTAATCAATTGCAGTTCATACAATTAAGCAAGGTTAGTACTCCCATAATTTTCCTCATCTTTCGGCTGGCATTCATTCACGTTTCATTAACCCTTATCCTCGAGTGGCTCTTGATCTCGATAGTAACAAAAAAAGTATAAATTAAAAAAGTGCACGCAGGGGCCATTTTTAATAGTAAATGTTATAACATTTCTTATAGTCAACAATGTCCTTTTTTTTTCTTTTTTTTTTTTAAAGAGAATTTTTTTATTTTATTTTTTTTAATTAAGATTTGGTAACATTTACCCTTAGCCCCAACGCACACTTGCTACGTCTAGTCACACGTGATCAGTTGTGAAACGACGAAACAGCTGTCCGTGGTTGACACACAGAAATATGGATATTAATTTTGCTGTGTTATCGAACAAAGAAAAAAAATCTCATTTTTTATTTCCTGTTGACTGCGTGGGGGCAAAGGATAGAATTTTGCAAAATAATTTTTTTTAAATATCAATGTTTTTGTTTTCACTCCCCCGGTTAATGGGGAGACGGGGGATGGGGGGTCACAGGTATAATTTTAAAGGGGAGAGAAAAAGAAAGGGGGGGCACAACTGTATACACTAAACCTGTTGAAAGAGGGGGCAGGCTTTCTTTGTTTCGCCCAAAATGGATGAAGTCCTAAGTAGTAGCGTGACAGACTAAACACCCTTTCTTGGCCAATTCGTACAAAAAACGATTAAACCCAAAAACGAATTCGTCGTAAATTATTCTTTTAAGAAAATTAAATTCATTTACGAATTAATTATCTTCTCCATATTAATAAAATAGTCTGACCAACTCTCATGTGGCTGCGTTTCTCGCCTCTAAGTGACTTAGACTTTTTTTTTTAATTTAGTTTTAATGGATTATTTTGTCAAAGCAAAAATGCAACACAAGAAAAAAATCTTTAAAATCCTATATTAAAAAAAAACGAAATTAAATCCACCAGAATGCATTTCCGTTTCTTCGTAAACAAGTCAGCCGTTTTAATCTTTTGTTTATAGTTGAAAACCAAAGAATGAATTACTTCGTGACCCTTCGAAATTTTAAACCATTTTAGCTGTCGAATCGAATCATTTCTGGCTTTAATTTTTTTGATCATTAAATTTAACCGGCAATTTTTTTTTTTTTTTAATAATTTGGTAGTATTTTTTTTTGTTTGTTTAAATTGACCAAAAAATGAAAATAACAAAGACTCCCAAACAACGCCGGCATAGATACAGTCGAGTTGTTGAAGGTACAGAATAGTTAACATTTCTCGTGTTAATATGTTTCTAAATAATAACAACATTAACACGAGGAAGAGGGTTTTGCTAACTATTCTGTACTTTCACAGAGTTGTTTAATAAATTCATAATGCCTATGTTATTTTTTTTTTATTTATTCAATTTTACCAGGAGTGTTCAGTTTGAAAGTTTTACAAAGCGTTACACCGGCTATAAAGTCTGTGTTCATTTTACGATAAGCATATAATAGCAAACTGAACCCTCTTTTTATTTTCTGCAATTTATTCCCCCCCCCCCTTAACAGAAAGTGTGGATTTATTAAAATTAAGTTGATTTGATTTGGTTTAAAAAGTGATTAGAAATTGGAATTAACGATGTTGAACATTGAACAACGTATGGAAAAGATTTTACCGAAATAAAAAATAAAAAAATCGATTTTCAAAAAGGTGGAAATTCATTACAAAAAATGTATTTTTCTAAATAATTTATTATTTCATAATGAAAACATTTTAATAAACAACAACACGCACATAAAAAGAGATCGAAAATAATTAGAAGGATCTGGAGGGAGGGGGGTCTGTTCTAACGAGGTGCGCTCTGATTTAATAAAGTTAAAGAGAAAATAGTAAGACTATTTTCTTTGAGAAAAGAAAAGAAAGGGGGAAAAGAAAAATGAAAAAGAAAAGGGACAGAAAAAAAAGGGGGACAGAAAAAAGAAAAGGGACAGAAAAAAGGGACAGAAAAAAGAAAAGGGACAGAAAAAAGAAAAGAAAGGGGACAGAAAAAAGAAAAGAAAGGGGACAGAAAAAAGAAAAGAAAGGGGACAGAAAAAAGCAAAGAAAAGAGACAGAAAAAGAAAAGGGGGACAGAAAAAAGAAAAGGGGGGACAGAAAAAAGACGGGGGGGGGGTATCACCAGATGATTACAGACGACTACTATCAACATCTCAATTTGCTCTCAACAGATTTCAAATACAAATAATAAAAAATATTAAAACGTTAGACAATTTAACGTGTGTCTGTTTTTCTCGCAACTACGTGACTCACATATTGAATCAATGTTGTTTTTTTGTATTATTAATCATTTACTGAAATAAAACAAATGCAAAAAATCGAACTTTTTAAAATCTTTTTTAATTACATCCATCAGAATGCATTTCGGTGTCGCCGTAAACAAGTCAGCCATTTTAATTGTTAAACAAAAGAATGAATTATTTCGTGATACTTGGAGACAACAAAACATTTTTGTTAAGTCTCATTTCTATATTAATAAAATTATTAGACAAATTCTCGTGAAATATTGAATTAATATTTTATTTTACTATTTAATTGTTAACTTGCTGAAACACAAAATTCTTTACATTTAAATCCCATTTAAAACAATTTAATTACGAAATTAAATCCACTGGAATGCATTTCGGTTTCTACGTAAAAAAAAGTCAGCAACTTTATTTTTTTTATAGTTGAAAGAATTTACTACGATATTTGAATGGAATTTGAAAGCATTTAAACTGTCGAATAAAAAGTCATTTTTTTTCTAGCTTTAAAATTCTTATCAAATTTAATTAAAAGATTTAAAGTTTTAGAATATTTTTAGATTCGATAATTTTATAAATAGAAATTTAAACACCTTAACAACAATTAGTTATAGTGTTTTAACAATTTGATGCCGAAACGATCATATTTAACTGTCAAATAAATATCCTTTTAAGATAATAAAAATAAAAGTGAAACAAAAAATTAAGTAAAAAGACTCCCGGGCAACGCCGGGTAAATGATTTTACGAACGTAAAATTTCTCTAAAATTCGCAACTTTTTTATTTTAATTTTGAAAAAACAAATTATTTCTTAGTCTTAAATGGTATTTCGTGTCCTTCCTTAAATAAAATTCTAATTCACTTCTCGAAAATCTATGTTTTAATCGCTGGCGGTCATATATAAATATATATTATATATATATATATATTGTAATTTCCCTCGTCAGCAAAAACTTTTCATTTTCAAAAATGTTAAATAAAAACAAATTTTTATTTAAAAAAAAAAATAAAATAAAAAAGATTTGAAAAAATGTCTGTCGTAGAGAAAAAATATTGAATAAAAAGTTCAAATCTATAAATTTGAACTTTTTACTAAACATTTTTCTCCAGGAAATACATTTTTCTCCAGGAAATACATTTTTTAAGATTTTATTACTCGAAAGCTAAAAATTAAAATTTATTTTCAGGGTAAGAAATACAATTATAGATTTAGAAATAATTTTATCCAAAATTTTGGCGAAATAGTTGATAGATTATTCCAATGGCCCCTATACTACAATTGAACCAATTGGGGGGGGGGGGGGAAATGTGACTAAATTGCAAATATGGAGTTTCATTTTAGTTTTTTGTTTTTACTTGAAAAAAAAAAAAAAAAAAGTAATTTTGCCTTTTTCCTTAAATATTTTTTTTATTTTGTATTTTAATAAAAATAAATAAAAAATACTAGTTGAAAAAATATCCAATGTGTGTGTGTGTGGGGGGGGGACATATTTTTTAAATAAAAACTAAAAAATGTTCGGTCTCTTAAAATAATTGCAATACAAATGTTGCATTTTTTTTTTTTTTTACAAAAAGAAAATGAATTGAGAAAATAAAAACTTAATTTTTTACAAAAATTTTTTTTTTTTTGTAAAAGTAAAAAAAAAAGAAATGGTTACTACTTATAATTTTTATTTTCCTCAAGGCATATTGACACTGAAGCGTAAGAGGATACTGTGATGAGGGTCAGATTTGGAGGAGGGGGGGGGCAACCTGTGTGTGGGGTTGGGCAGAAAGATGTTTGTTGTTCACATTACATTTAAATTTTATTGTAATAAGTACAATAAAAATGGTGCATTCTTTATTTTTTAAAAAATACATTTTTTAAACTAAAAATAGTTGGGGGGGGTATATATATATATAATAATTGCTATAAAAATGTTGGATTTCTTTTTTTAATTTAAAAGGATTTTGAGAAATTTTCCTTCTAAAGTCAAATCTAAAAAAACAAAAAAACTAGAAATGAATCTGTGGAATCCGTTTTGTTTTTCCTTTGATACCCAACAACAAGACATAGTAGTCGTTGTAAGAAATAGAAGGAAGTACCGTCGACTTCTGCCTACTATTATTACGACTACTACTACTACTACTAGAGAAAGAGAGAGAAAGGAAGGACATGCCAACCGGTCATCAATAAATACCGAAAGTAAAAAAAAAAAAGTAACAAAAAAACAGAAAAATGCACGTTTTTTGCAATTCATTTCATACAGACATTTTTTTTAACCAGGAAAAAAAAACACGCACGTGCTCTTTAAAAAAAAAATTCTCAATGTCCGTGCAGGTGCTCGTTTAAGTTGGATTTAATAAATTCTAAACAATTTAAATAAAATAGAGGATGAAAATAAATTCCTTGCCCGATTTAATTTAAATATATTTTTTTTAGTTTAAAATTGAAAAGATTCATGAAACAAATACACAAAAATAATGTCACAATAAAAATATGCATATTTGAAATGTTTTCGACTGTTTATCTCTTTTATAGAAACGATGCCCCGACTAAATATTTATTTTATTTTTTTAATTATTATTATTGATCAATATGGCAGACAGTGGCACACATTTAAAAAAAGGGTAAGCTTCCCTCTGACATGTGTTAAATTAAAATCACTATTTTTTATTTTAAATTATTTCTAATGTGAGTGTTTTCTTCTGTTTGTTTATTTTTTTTGTTAAAACAAAACAATTTGAATTTCAATCATAAAGGAATTTTTCTATTCATCTCTCTTCTTGATTGAAATTCAAGTTCTTTTATTTTAGGAACAAAAACAAACAAAAATACTAGGAAGACAAAAACAAACAAAAATACTATACAACTATGAACATTTTTTTAGGGTTTTTTTTAATTATTTGAAATTTTAATGATTTTAAATTTATTTATTTTATTTTCATGCCCAAACCCTTTCACCATAACGAAGATCCTGAGAATACCTCCATGTTAAAATTAAATTAAACACATTTTTTAATCTAAAATAAATATATAAACCTGTTCCCCTTATTTTAAGCTTTTTATGTTTATTATACCTCTTTGGGGATTTATTTTAATGAATAATCACATTTTAACTTTTAAATAGTAAAAAAAAAATGAATAAATAAAAATAGTAACATTGTTTAAAAAACTTATAATATATATGTATAACACACACAGATGTATGTGTGTGAGTAGCATATACATAAATTAGCTATAATATCAGGAAATATAAATCAAATATTCTTGTGCTTCTACAGAATTTGAACCGAACCAAACCGACTTTTGCCGAACTTGGGTTAGGGTTAGGGTTAGTTTAGGGTTAAAAAAAACAAATAATAATTTTTAAAAAAAACAGAGGTTCAAATTCTGTAAAAGAACCAATATTCTTACAGATTGGCCCCCAAAAGTGCCCTTAATAATTAAATAACATTTTATTTGTTGGTGTAAAGCGTTTTTGATGAAAATAATCAATCATTTCATTTTCACCTTCTCCAAATATCACGCACCTGCGGCGAAAACGTGGGATTATTATTAATAATAATATTTATAATAAAGAATTCCTATTTATTTTCAAAGTGAAATATTTTAAGTAAAAAGAAGTTTTAGTTAAATATAACAAAAAACATGAAAACAAACAAAAACCGTAAATGCTATTTTAAATCACTTCAATAATTTTCTCATTTAAAAATAGTTTTATTCTAATTTTTCAGAATAATAAATTTTCAGGGTCATTTATTTGAATTTGAAAACAGATTTACTTATGTTTTTTTTTTTTATTTAAATCTCTCGAATCTCAATTTTAATTATTATATATAAAATATTGCTTTAAATATTTTATTAATAATTTAAGTTATTTGAAGTTTTATTTTCAACGTTTCGTTTGTCCGAAAAAAGCTTTTATTATTATTATTATTATTTTTATTTTAGACATGTTTGTTAACGAGATATTGGGGAGGGTGGTATTTTATAAAATAGTGAAAAAAAAAAAAAATTAATATTGTTTTCATTTTATTCGTTTAGAGAAATTAAGGGTGGTATTTTATAAAATAGTGAAAAAAAATATTTTTTCAAAAATATTGTTTTAATTTTATGTTAACGAGAAATTAGGGGGAGTATTTTAGAAAATAGTGAAAATAAAATATTTATTAAAAAATATTTTTTAAATTTTATTCGTTTAGAGAAAGGTCGGTTTTATTTAGTTGGGTTCTTTTGTAAAATAGCGTCGCACCCTAAAATACTGTTTTTCTTTGATGTCTAGAAGCACACATGAACCGTAATACCTTCAGTATTGGCCAAAATATTAAGTTCTATATGTCAATTTAAAGGCATTAAAATCACTTTCGGTTCTTTTCTAGAGTAGTGGCTCCCCCAGAGCAATAACGCAAATTAACCATGATACTTGACTTTTGCCTAGAAACTTTAATTCTAATAAAAAAATAACTTTTTTCTACATCAATTTAAGGGCTTTAAAATTATTTCGGTTCTTTTTTAGAATAGGGATTCCACAGAGAAAATAAATACTTGTTTGTTTTTTTTTTGCACAAATAAACTATGATACTTGACTTTTTGTATATCTTTATTTCTTGGCAGAAATTACTTTCAAATTGACAATATAAAGATTTTTTTTTTAAATAAAAAAAAAAAAACACTTTTACATGTAGATTTGGTGATGTAAATATGTCGGAAATATTTTATTTCATTATTATTATAATTATTGTTATTATTATTTTGAAATGGTCGCCCCTACCGGCGATATCTTCGTAATTGTGTAAAATTGCAAAGTGACTTTAAAGCCTTCAAGCTGCCGTTTTTTCTGCCTTGAATTTTTGTTTAAAGTCAAAAATCGAGTATTTAGGGTTAAATTGGGGTTCGTTTTTGTTTAAAAACCAAAGATAAACACTCGATGTCGTCTCTATTACAAAAAAGAACCGAAAGTGATTTTGGAGCCTTTAAATTGGCAGATAGAAAGCAATTTTTGGCTAGAATTAAGATCTGAACATAAAAATTGAGTATAATTGCCATTTTTTAAATATATATATTCATAAACCGAAGAAAAACTGTATTTTTTTTTAAAAAAAGGAAGTAAGGGCCGCTGTTCTACAAAAGAACGCATTTATTTTTTCAAATATAAACCAAAATTTAAAAATCAGATTCATATTTATGAAGATTAGTAATTCTGGAGACTTGAACAAGATTTGAAAATAAATGTTAAAATCGGCGAAAACTGGATAAATAAAATAAAAAAAATGGATACACGTTCTTTTTTTTTGTTTGTGACTTGAAATAGATTTGCAATGGCCGACAATGTAAAAAGTTGAAACGAATTTTTCTTCTTTTTTTGTACCGATTTTTGCAAAAGATTAATATAAAAATGAACTCTTTTTTTAATTTTTAGGGATTTTGTGGACCCCCTTTTTTCTGTTTAGCATATGCAAATTTTTTCTTTACTTACCCCAGCTTGGAAAATATATATATATAAAATTTTTATATTGGGGAAGCGTTAAAAACCTGCTACTACTCTCAAGTCCGTCGCCATCGAGACTGTAGGCAATCACGTGACCACAATGACAGACAAATACACATACATGAAAACATGCACTCACATACACACACGCACCGGGTAACATTTTATTTTTTTGTTTTTCAAATCTATTTATTTTATCTAAAATATTTTAAAACCCTAGACAGTTATAAACAAATAAACAACAATAAAAAGAAATAAACAACTTATTTCAAGCACGACTAGTTAATTGTTGTAAATATTTGAAAGGTTATTTTGGGTTTGAGATTAATATAAAACGTCGTTCAATACGACAGCCGCAAACCAAAATATGGAAACCTGTTGTTAAATGGACCAATCAGAACGTCAGGTTTGGTTTTATCTCGATTCTGATTGGCTACGATTGTGACGACTGGTTGTGATGTTGAACGTTCCCATTGATAACCTATGTTGCAGCCGACAAAAACTAATAAAAACATTGATTACACGCATACATGAAAACAAACAGACACATACACACACTGAGTAAAATTCTCAATTTATTTATTTCATCTAACAGATTTAAAACATAGATAATTATAAATAATTAAATGAATCAATAATAAGTAAAAAAAATAAACAATTTATTTCAAAATATGATCAGTTAGTTGTAAATATGAAAAATAATTAAACAATACCTTTTGTATTTGAGACTAGTATCAACATCGTTCGATATATGAGCCACAAAAAAACATACGTAAACCTGTTGATAAATTGACCAATCAAAACGTCGGGTTTGATTTTGTCTCGATTCTGATTGGCTACTATTGTGACGACTGGTTGAGATGTTGAACGTTCTCATTGATGCAGTCGACAAAAACAAAAGTTTTCACATGAAAATAATTATTACTCAACTACGACAGTCGTTGGGAGGTGAAACCGACGGAAAGAAAGAAAGAAAGATAGTTTTTTTTATATAATTTTGTGGCTGTTCTTTATATTTTTATGTTATCGATTAAAAGATATGAAATTCGTCTATCTTCGAGGATAGGTTTTAGTTAACATAGTTGGGTTTTTATTTCGATTTAAATTAATCTTTGTTAGCTGCGATGGCTGAAGCGAGGTGTGCAGTCAGTCAACCTCGGGTCGAACTCGACGAAGAAGAGGTGAAATATCCGAGTAAAAACACATTCCGGGTCTGGAGACGATTTCTCGTTAAAAGATTCTACAGGACAAGGTAAATATTAAATTATTTTGTTTTCGTTTGTATTTTCTAGCTAAAACCGTTCATGGTTATATGTTTTTAATTTATACACAGACGAGAAAAATGAATTAAAATCACTTGGGTCCAAAAAAGAGAAAAAAATGTCACTAATTCAAAAAAGAAAAAAATGTCAAATTTGTTTACATAAAAAAAAATGTTTTTTGTTTTTTTTATCAGCTAAAAACAAATGTCATTTTATTTTTTAATAAATTTTATCTCTAGACAATTCCTTAACGAAAACAATATTAATCACGAAGTTAATTATAATCACGAAGTTAATTATAAACTAAATCATATTTTCAATTTTCATTCATTCATTGTGTCTGAAGTGAATGAAGTTCTTAAAATTATATACTTTTCTGTTGTATTTTCTTCGTAAAACAGTTAAAAATTATATATTTTTTAATTCATATATTTAAAAAATGAATTAAAATTACTTGTATAAAAAAAAAAAGAGAAGATGCTTCTGCAGTTTACGAACCGGGCTATTTTTTTAGATGGATTTTCAAGTTAAATTCAGTTTTATTTCACGGTTTGCTAAATTATATTTTAATATTCGTTTATATTATTGTTTTCGTTGAGGAATTGTTTAAAGATAAAATTTTAAAAATTACATTTATTTTTAGTTGAAAAGGGAATATTTTTTATGTAAACAAATTTACATTTTTTTCTTGTTTTGGACAAGTGACATTTTGTTTCGAAAGTTTTTGAGATACGGATTGATAATTTGGATTATTCGGACTACCCTTCTCACCCTGAATGATATTCTCTCACAACGTTTCGGCCGATGTGAACCTTCGATCTTCTTCAGATGCGTCTTGTCGAACTCGGGAATCTGTACGGAATTTTGAACTGAACTCTGAGTGACATTTTACTTTTTTTTTCTTTTTTTTTTTTTTGTATTTCCGCAATTTTATGGACCGGGCTGAAATAATAACGTTATTATTTAGAAAGCCATTCTTAACACGGAGAGGGGGTGGCTTTATTAACTATTCTGTACTTTCACCTAACACTTTACAAAAGGCTAAAGTATATTTTAGGGTAAAAAAAAAACTCACAGCACTGTCAAAAATTAATATTTTTTGAAAATCTTTTCAGAAGAGGACATAGTAAATCATATTCCATAATAAAAAAATTTTTCTTTTTTTTTTCCAAGAAAAAAAAATAATTTCGGAAAAAAATTTTTTTTCTAAGATTAGCACTTATATGAACAAGTAAAAATAGATTTAATAACATATTACAGTTTTTACATTGGGTAAACGAAAGTTGAGACGACAGTGCAAAACGAGTCGAGCCTTGTTCGACACCTAGCTATACAAGCACGCCTGGCGATAGAGTATGCGTGGTACGGACGTATTTGCAGCATTGATAGTAAATAGTAACTATCTGGGGAGAATATCCAATGTAAAAACTGTAATATGTTATTAAATGTGTGTTTACTTGTTCATATAAGTGTTAATCTTAGAAAAAAAATTTTAATTGTTCCCAAAAATTTTTTTTTCCCAAATTAAATTTTTTTTGTTGAAAAAAATATATATTTCATGCAATATGATTAACTATGGTTAAAAATGTCCTCTTCTGAAAAAAAATTTTTTTTTTAATATTAATTTTTGACAGAGCAATGAGTTTTTTTACCCTAATATATATAATTATAAAAGTGTTAGGTAAAAGTATAGAATAGTTACTAAAGCCCCCCCCCCTCTCCGGGTTAAGAATGGCTTTCTAAATAATAACGTTATTATTTCAGCCCTATTCGTAAAACTGCAGAAGTACCAAAAAAAAAAGAAGTAAAATGTTACTTATTGTTCAATTCAAAATTCCGTACAGATTCCCGAGTTAAACAAGACGCATCTGAAGAAGGTGGGAGGTTACATCGGGCGAAACGTTGAGAAAATATCATCCAAGATGAGAAGAGTAGTCCGAATAATCCAAATTATCAATCCGTATCTCAAAAATTTTCGAAACAAAATGTCACTTGTCCAAAACAAGAAAAAAAAATGTAAATTTGTTTACATAAAAAATATTCCCTTTTCAACCAAAAAAATAAATGTATTTTTTAACATTTTATCTTTAAACGATTCTTCAACGAAAACAATAATGTAAACGAATATTTGTTAAAGTCAAAATAAACGAAATGATTTTCTTTAAATTTTCATTCATTGCGTTCGAATGAAGTTCTTTTCTAGAATAGTGGCGCCTTCGAAAATTACAGTTCTTTTGTTTAATTATATCTTTTTAATTGATACATGAATTAATTAAAGCGATGAATCAAAATCACGCGTGTTCCAAAAAGAATGTCACTCCCCCAAAGATAAAAACAGGTACTTGTAAGGAATGGGCACCCAAATGAATTAAGTACTTTCAGAGTATTGAGAGAATCCCGAGTTGGTCCTGGAACGCCACCTTTTTTTTTTTATAAAGTTTTTATTTTTTCAAATTTATTTTTAATTAATTTTTTTTCTTTTTAGGGCTAAACTTTCTTTGGTAAATTTATAGAAGTGCACCTTTCGTATTTCAACCCTTAAAAAAAAAAGTATCCTGCTTTTTTGGGCAAATTACATGTAAACAGCCTCAACAAATATCCGCTATGAAAAAGAATTATGAAAATTTTTATTATTTTAGATTTTAGGAGGGGGGAGTCACTTTCCTATATAAGTTATACGTAAAGTGAGCACCCATTTCTTGGCCACCGAATCTCACCTTTCGTATTTCGACCCCTAAAAAAAAGTTTCTACTTTTTTTGTCAAATTACATGTAAACAGCCATAACAAATATCCGCTATGAAAAAAAAATGAAATTTGTTATTATTTTAGATGTTAGGAGTGGTGGGGGATCACTTTCCTATATAAGTTATACGTAAAGTGAGCACGCATTTCTTGGCCACCGAATCTCACCACTCGTATTTCGACCCCTAAAAAAAAAAGTTTCTACGCGCGGATATTTGTTGAGGCTGTTTACATGTAATTTGTCCAAAAAAGTAGAAACTTTTTTTTTTTAGGGGTCGAAATACGAGTGGTGAGATTCGGTGGCCAAGAAATGCGTGCTCACTTTACGTATAACTTATATAGGAAAGTGACCCCCCTCCTAAAATCTAAAATAATAAAAATTTTCATAATTTTTTTTCATAGCGGATATTTGTTGAGGCTGTTTATATGTAATTTGAAAAAAAAAGTAGAAACTTTTTTTTTTTAGGGGTCGAAATACGAAAGGTGCACTTCTATAAATTTACCCTTTCTTTTCTAACTTCAATCTAACCCATCTGTGCTTAGTGTCGTCTGCCTTTTTACTTTTTATTTTATTTTTGCGGTTTTCAAATCGAAAAGGGCTTCGGCCATTTTCGGGACTCGGGGAGTGAATCGAGATTCTCCGTCAATACTCGTAACTGATTACTTAAGTAGTGAAATTCTTTGTCAATTCCTTTATAATGTCAATTTGTAGTAAAATTGTCGTTTCCCAACCAAAATGGCGGACAATAAATCGTCTGCAGTTTTCCGACCTCACAAATGAGTAAGTAAACCCCAAATAAATTGTTTTGGACTAATTTCCTTTAAAATAATTTAAGATAAGCCAAAACATTTTGTTTTGGGTTTACTTACTCATTTGTAAGGTCGGAAAACGGCAGACGATTTAATGGGAGCTGTGCAGCGAGATGCTTGTTCATATTAGTTTTAAATTTCTGCAGAGAGGGAGTTCCAAAGGCCGGCAGCTCGAGTAAAGAAGCTATTGGGATAGAAGGCTTTACAGCATCTGGGGGACCTCCACAGTGAATGGATGGGATTTAGCTGATTGTTGGGTTGGTCGAGTGTATTTACATCAAGGGGGCACCAGAGCAGCAAGTTCACCGGAGCACATTCCTTTGAAGTACTTGTAAAACAAGCACAAGGAGGCAACATTTCGGCGATGAGACTGGAGCTTGGTGGATAGTGAGGGACATATTAAATTAGCGACTCTTGTGGATGGTGCGCATCAGCCCAGAAGTGTAACAATACTCCATGCATGGGCGGATGGTGGCTTTGTAGAGATATAGAGAATTGGTTAATTCGTCTTTTCACAGCCAAAATGGCGGACAATGAATCAGCATGATTTTTCTGATTTTTTTTTTTATTAATTTTTTTTTCGACTGACCACCCAAATAAAATCAAAGATGCCTCCTGAGCATTACTAAAACCATCCTTTCCGAGTTTCTTGCACCCTAGTCCGAAGAGAAACTTAAGTAACCTTAAATAAAGAAAAATGGCCAGTCATATCCGGAAGGAATACATTGAAATTACAGTGTTTTCTTTCCAAATTATGGTTGAATGAAAAACTCCCCACCCCTAATGAAATCTGCTCCATAGCCCTCTTAGGGGTGCACTTAGAGATTTGGGAACACTTCCAATGTCTTCCCTGGCTAATTTTACATAAGAATACACTTTTGGATTTTATGTAGATTCTCTAACCTTTCTTTCTATAGGGCACACACATAGACATTGAGTTTTATATATACTAAAATTCTACTCGATAATTTTCTGTAATTTTTTATGTATATTTTTCCTGTTATTTTATTTTAAACTGACATATTTCGCATGTTCTCAAGCACCGTTTTATTTTAATTTTTTTAATGAATGTTCTTTAAGAAATTCCTTAATGGAAGCAAAAATAATCACGAAAATCCGTTAATCATTTATTTTCACTTTTTTCTTGAATTTTCGAATGAATTTTTTTTTCTAGAATCGTGGCACCTTCGAAAATATAATTGTTGTTTTCTGTCATATTTCCAAATTATTTCAAATAAACTATAATACTTGACTCTCTTTCACGTATAAAGTTTCAATTGAAGTATTATATATCTTACCTATTATGCAGGGTTTTGTTTTCTCTCAAAGTTTTGATAAAATTGATCTTTGATCTTAATAGTATTGTATTTCTTCTTCTGAAATACATTTCTAATTTAGTTTTTCAAGTCTTGAAAATCCAACTTTAATTCAATGTATCCAAGTAACCATTATTCTCAATCCTCTCATTAGATTCTTCATCTTTCAACTGACCCTCCTTCCATCTCGAGTGGCCTTGATTAGTGCTAACCCATGAGAAGAAAAAAAAATGGCAGCCATATATATTTTTTCTACACTAAGAATTTTAAAACCAGAAAAGACTTTCTATTCGATAGTTTAAATTTCAAATTTCGGACAGTCACGATGTAATTAATTTTTTTTTTTTTGGTCAACTATTAACAAAAGATTAAAATGGCTGACTTGTTTTCAAAGAAATCAAAATCCATTGTGGTGGATTTAATTCCATAATTCTTGGTTTTATTTAACGCTATTGCTTTTTTTTTTTTTTGCGATTGTGAAAGGGCTTCCAACAGACGAAAAACAGGCGAAATAAACAAATAGTCAACAAATAAGTGTTACCAAAGGCAATAAAGATTATTTGTCTGCCGAAGCAGGTTTTCTGTGGCCAACTTAAAAAAGGAAACCGCGGTCAAGGTGGCCAGAAAAGGCGCTACGAAAATCTCGTAATGGCCAACTTCAAGAAATGCAGCGTCAACTCCAACTTGTGGGGATCGCATGCCAAGAAGAGAGCCGCTTGGCTGCCCTCGAGGAGAAGAGGTGCAGGCGATAGGATGTACCTACGCCAGGACACATTAACCATCCTCCCCCCCGTGAGGAGCTCACCACGACAACTTTCGGAAAATGTCGTCGACCATGTTGTCTTGAACAAGTTCAAAAGATAGTATATTGACTGAAATATTAACATGCAATAAAAAACACTTAAAATATATCAAAACACAAAAAAAAAATGATCCAGGTTGGTAGAAAAAGTAACTCGTATTGCCTTTGGTAACATTCGTTGATTATTTGTTTATTTCGTCTTGTTGGAAACCCTTTACAATTGCTGATTTTTTTTTTTTTTTTTTTTTTTTTTTTTTTTTTTCAATAAATATATTAAAAAAAAAATATTTCAATCGTAGGTGTGTCCCTTTTCTTGAGATTCTCATGGATGGCTCTGCTCTTGAGGAGAAATCGACTCTGAAACTTCTTGGTCTTTCTCTCTCATCAAATCTTTCTTGGAGTTCATACATTAGATCCATTGCTCTTTCTGCTTCTCGTAGAGTCGGTTCTCTCTATCGCTCTAAACACTTTCTCACACCTGAGGCTATTCTCTATCTCTACAAATCCACAATCAGACCATATGTGGAGTACTGTTGTCATATTTGGGATGGTGAATCTCTCTCCCATTTGAGGGTTCTTAATAAGGTGCAGAAACGTATCTGTAATTTGATTGGCCCTACGCTTTCTTCTTCTCTGCACCCTCTCTCACAGACGTGATGCTGCTAGTCTCAGTCTTTTTTATGAATACTTTTATGACATGTGTTCTTCGGAATTGTGTGATCTTTTCCCTGCTTCCTTTGTTCCAGCTCGTTTGACTCGTTGGTCTAGTGGTCTCCATCAATTCACTGTTTTGATACCTCATTGTAATACAGCTTTCTATTCCAGTAGCTTCTTTCCAAGAACCGCAGACTTGTGGAACTCTCTTCCTACTGACTGTTTCCCTCCTACCTATACCTTGGTCTTTTCAAGACTACGGTCAATAGGCATCTCCTGTCTTTGTGATAACCATCTTTTGTTCTTGTTAGCTCCCTATATCAAGTGTTTTCATGCCTGTCTGGAGCGATTTTCATAAAAAAATGTTTTTTAAACATGATGATTTACTGTAATTATCAAAGTTACATTGATGCGAGAAATACACATATACGCCATTAAAACCTCTAATTTTTGGATTAAAATTTTTTGTTATAATTACTCGAGATTAGGCACTAATTGATGTATCTAAATAGTAATCACGTAATTACAAGATAATCGCAAAAATAATTTGTTCGTACTTGTATAAGAGCTTATCTTCGCACAGACTGTAAGACCAACCCCTATAAAATATTTTGTAACGAAAGGAAAACAAATCCCTTCTATAAATAACGATATATTTATTTGAGTGACCTACACCGTCGAGTGTATGTTGGTGAAAGTTGAAACAGTGACGTCACCGTGAATGAAGTAATAAAAAAAGGGTCGGCCGCCGATATTCTTCAAGCAGTATATCTCGCAGTGGAGGATAGCCTTGCTCGGCATCAAGTTGGCCGGGGGGCGCGAGAGAAGACTTCTTTCTTTGTTAGTGCTTGGAAGGTTTCTGTGACTGCTGTGTAAATCGCAAAGGGTCTGGAAGTAGTTCTTTCAACGGTCCGGTTGAAATTAATACGCCCTCGAGTCTGATTGGTCCTCTTGTGACCAAATCACCTTACAGAGGCTGCTCTCGGCAAGAGGAAAAAAATGTTAGTGTTTATGATTGCTACATTTGTGAGGGGATTTTTTATTCACCATGTCGATGTCCCTATTTACTTGCTGCTCCCCACAAGGGCAAAGTTAGATGCATGGTCGGGTTTTAACATGGGTAAAATCTAGCTATCCCCCCCCCCCCCCAAAAAAAATAGGGGTACCCTCGATTGAGAACAAAAATAGCCTGTATATTCCTGTTGGTACTCTCCCTGGAATGGAGCTGCACGAAGTGACAGGGAACTACGGCATAATCACAATGACACACCGGTTCCCGTTAAATCACCGAAGTTAAGCTACGTTGAGCTTGGTCAGTACCAGATGGGTGACCATTTTGAAATACCAGGCGCCGTATGTAGGAGGACGTCGAAACCTCCCCGCAAAATCCTAACTTGTTGTCATCTCCCCCAACCGGGATATGCATGCTACTAAGGACCGCTTGTGAATTTGATACTCCCGTGAAACTTCCTCTTTTTAGCTAAAACTTGGTGACCCTTTTCTTCATAGCAAACAAGGCCAGTAGGATGGATACTGACGCAGCGACCCTACTACAAAAATGGCGATCTGACGTCTCCCCCCCAACTCTACAAAATCAAAGTTAGACACATGGTCAGTTTAGATCGGAGAATTCAGCTCTCGGAAAAAAATAGGTACTCCGGATGCCTGAACAATAAGTCATAGTCGCCATTCGGCAATAACACCCTAAAACCCTAAACCCTAACACCCTTAACCCCTAACCCCATTTCCGAAGGAGAATGTAATGCTGGGAGCGGCTAATCTTTTAAGACTGATCTCCACTTTGATCCTAACTCGAAGACAAGAAAGTACATTAACCTGCCTCTCGGCTTAGACATGAGGTCTTTCAATTTCCTGGCGACGTCCTCCTGCAGAGGCCCTGCCTTTTTCCAGTTTTCGTCACCGTCCTGCCATTCCTGCGCCTGGCGACGTCCTCCTGCGATCGACCTACTTGAGGCACTTCGTTATACCCAAGCGACATCCACATCAATCTCCGTGCGACGTCGTCGTCGTCGTCCTGCCAGACAAATTGCCACAGCTAGGTCAAAAGCAATAGCTCCTAGTGGAATGACCAACGGACTCTCCGGCCACGAGTTATCATCGCAGCAGCCATCAACCAATCCATACACCAGCGTCATCATCCAAAGAAAACTCCGTCCAGGATCATGATCATCATCCTACAGTAAAGATCCATCCTTTCCTGTCGACTCGCTGAATAATAAATTCTTTTCCTTGGCTTTTGACTAAGATCAAAGTGTAGTATCTGTTCCGATGGATACTACACCCTATAGACCGGTACCGTCTTGGCCTTCGGGGCTTGATTCCGCCGGTCTGTGGGCTTGTCCTGTGCAGTTCTAGGAGGTCCACCTTCCCAGGCTTTGCCTCCCCTCTTTGGGGTGGAGTAAGTTTATCGCTTACTGCCTGAGGCACCCCTACCGGGGAATGCCGACGGGGCTGCCCAGGCATTTTTTGTAGGCCAAAGTGCTCATCTTCTCAAGTGCTCAAGCCCCCCCCCCTAACTTTTTTACTTGCCCCCCCCCCCACACTTTACGGTCATCAATAATGAAGTTATATATGCATGTGTTTAACCGGCCCCTCCACTTTTATAACTGTCCCGCCGGCTCTGCATCATACAGGTTTGTTGCTATTTTTAACATCCATATTGTTAAATTAATTTGGTTTTGCAGTCGTATGCGTTAGTGTCGTTTGCCTTTTTACATTTTTTTTTTGACATGGCTTCGGCCATTTCAGGTTCCGTAAATCGCAACCGGAGACATTCGGGCCAATGTGGATCTCCGGCTGGAGAAGTACCAATAATAATTATAAATAGTTATTATTTTTAGCTTTGCAAGTAAAAATAAATTGAGAGAGAGAGAGAGGAAAGAACTTAAAACTAATTTGGTTAAGATAATGATGTTTCAATGGCAGCCATCTTGAAGCTGAAAACTTCAATATAAGCCAGATTTTTTTTTTTATTATGAGTTTTTTGTTGTTGTTGTTGTTTCTCGTTTCCGGCTTGTTGAGTTTCCAACTCAAGATTTCCTGAGAGACGTAACCCCCCCCCCCCTCGCTCTCCTCCATCTGGCGGGCAGGTGGGGGGGGGGGGGGGGCTAAAAAAAAAGGAATTGTTCATGTTGAACAAAGTGAAAGCTTCTTTCCAAGATGAAACAGAACAGCTTTTCTTTGAGGAAATGAACATTTCGAAATTGATTGCTGATTTCATTTCCTTTTGACATTCCAGTTGGTACAATGGCACATGACCTTAAGATTTTTTGCATTTCTCTCTCTCTATCTCTATATCTCTATCTATCTATCTCTATCTATCTATCTCTATCTATCTATCTCTATCTATCTATCTCTATCTATCTATCTATCTATCTCTATCTATCTCTATCTATCTCTATCTATCTCTATCTATCTATCTCTATCTATCTATCTATCTATCTCTCTCTATCTATCTCTCTATCTATCTCTCTATCTATCTCTCTATCTATCTCTCTATCTATCTCTCTATCTATCTCTCTATCTATCTCTCTATCTATCTCTCTATCTATCTCTCTCTCTATCTCTCTCTCTATCTATCTCTCTCTCTATCTATCTCTCTCTCTATCTATCTCTCTATCTATCTATCTATCTATCTCTCTATCTATCTATCTATCTATCTCTCTATCTATCTATCTATCTATCTATCTCTATATATCTCTATCTATCTCTATATATCTCTCTCTATATATCTCTCTATATATATCTATCTCTCTCTCTCTTTCTATCTCTCTCTCTCTTTCTATCTCTCTCTCTCTTTCTATCTCTCTCTCTCTTTCTATCTCTCTCTCTCTTTCTATCTCTCTCTCTCTCTCTTTCTATCTCTCTCTCTCTTTCTATCTCTCTCTCTCTCTCTTTCTATCTCTCTCTCTCTCTCTTTCTATCTCTCTCTCTCTTTCTATCTCTCTCTCTCTCTCTTTCTATCTCTCTTTCTATCTCTATCTCTCTTTCTATCTCTATCTCTCTTTCTATCTCTCTCTCTCTTTCTATCTCTCTCTCTCTTTCTATCTCTCTCTCTCTTTCTATCTCTCTCTCTCTTTCTATCTCTCTCTCTCTTTCTATCTCTCTCTCTCTTTCTATCTCTCTCTCTCTTTCTATCTCTCTCTCTCTTTCTATCTCTCTCTCTCTATCTCTCTCTCTCTCTCTTTCTATCTCTCTCTCTCTCTCTTTCTATCTCTCTCTCTCTCTCTCTTTCTATCTCTCTCTCTCTCTCTCTTTCTATCTCTCTCTCTCTCTTTCTATCTCTCTCTCTATCTCTTTCTATCTCTCTTTCTATCTCTCTATCTCTCTCTCTCTCTTTCTATCTCTCTCTCTCTCTTTCTCTCTTTCTCTATATATCTCTTTCTATCTCTCTATATCTATCTATCTCTCTTTCTCTCTTTCTCTATATATATATCTCTTTCTATCTCTCTATCTATCTCTATCTCTATCTATCTATCTCTCTCTATCTATCTCTCTGACTCTGACTTGGAAAATGCGATTTTAATTGTACTTTATCAGAAACTTGGTTAGATTACGGATGCCTTATGCGCCCAGCGTCTTAGGTGGTTCGCCAATCTACGCCACCACCTCTTGCATCGACTCCATGACGTATTTGGATACCCTGACCGTGAACGTGGTAAATTCACAAAGAAGTGACAGACTTTTCTAAAAGTTTGCCTTCAAACATCCAAAATTAGTTTGGCAAACTTGGTACTTTTTTATACAGTTTTGTATTTGCATAATTTTGGTTATTCCGACTACATTCCTCATCTTGAGTGTTATCATCACAACGTTTCGGCCGCTGTAACCTCCGACCTTCTTCAGGTGTATCTCTCTTCGAACTCGGGAATATTTCTGTCGAACTCAAAACGTTGTGATGATAACACTCAAGATGAGAAATGTAGTCCGAATAAGCAAAATTATGCAAATTATCAATCCTCATCTCAAAAATTCAGAAATATAGTTTTGTATTTGTCATACATAATTTCTCTTTTGTATAAAAAATACCAACTTTGTTTCACTTTGAAGAAGTTTCTGTTAATAAAAGAAACAAAATATTAAGTCTACTGAAAATCACTTTCAAACGGAAATTTTAATCCATTAAGATATTTTACATTTGTAGAGAGGGGTTCGGTGTGAGTTGAATGTCGAGATTAGAAATATCCTTTTTTTTTTTTTTTTTTTTTTTTTTTGTAGCGTCGGTATCTATCTGACTCAGCTTTCTTGAGATGAAGAAGAGGTCATCACCAAGTTCCGTATAAACATCTTCTCTACAATTAAATCAACTTTATTTCAGTTTCGTTAAACAGAACAGAAACAAGGGAATATAAGTATGTAAAGCAAGTTGGTGCGGCAGGCATGTAATAGAGCAGAAATGTAATTGCATTCACGTCTCATAATTCCAAACATGAATTTGTATCTCGCCAATTCCTGACGAGAGGTGAGGAAGGGAATACAACGTCTGTCATGACTGCATCTTGGCTGGAACTGAATCGTGTTTGCCTGCAAATGAACTGAACGAAAATAAGGAAAAGCATGCATGCGCGGAAGTGTTCTATTGCCGGATGTATTTCTATGCGAGTTTTAACATGCCTGTTTTAGCCAACCGAATCAGAGCTGATCTTTACGCAAGAGATTGCGTGTAAACACAAAAAGAAATACATCTCAATCATGGTTACGTGCGTCCAATCTTTTGCGAAGGTCACTGGGAAAATGGTTGGATCATTCTACCGCTCCAGAAAGTACCTGGCTCCGTATGCAATCCTCTGCCTATATAAGAGTCGGATACGTCCTAAGATGGGGAGGTACTGCTGCCATGTCTGGGGAGGTACTGCTACCACATCGGACAATTCTACCCTCTCACACCTGACGCTATTCTCAATCGCTACAGAGATCAAATCGAGCGAATTACTGACCGGAAAGTCGGAGACCACACTAATCAACCGCTTGTCTGGTCGATAATCTGCAAACGACATCTAAGCTGACTCGGACATACCCTAAAATTGGCCCCAGAGAGAATTCTGCATCCATCGTAAAAATGTTACACTTACTCCGACACTGTCTATCCGTTGGTCTGTTGTACTTCGGTTTGAAATACCATTTTCATTGCGGGACACGCAGATTGGACACATCTTACGAATGCCCGTTCTTGTTCTAGATCAGGGGTTTTCAAACTTTTTGTTTTGCGGACCCCTTTCATATTTCAGGTTTTACCCTAGGGACTCCCTTATAAACGCTTCGGAAATTTATACGTACTTTTTTGCTAAAAATAACATAATTTTACATTAACGCAAACAACTGGTTTTAAGCTTACTTTAGACGTAAATGTTTAAAAAAATTAATTAATAAATTAAATGGAGAAATTAGAAATTAAATGGAGAAATTAAAATTATTTTATTAATTTGTTATTTTATTAATTTAATTTCTAATTTATTAATTTATTTTATTAATAAATTAGAAATTAATAAAATAAAATAATAAATTAATACTTCATGTTGATGTAAAAAAAATTTTCTTTTTATTAAAAAATTAATTTCTTTTAAAAAATTAATTTTTCGTATAAATGAAAACAGTAATAGAAATTAGAAATTAAAATTTTATTAATTTGTTATTTTATTAATTTCTAATTTATTAATTTATTTTATTAATAAATTAGAAATTAAATTAATAAAATAAAATAATAAATTAATAAAATAAATAAATTAATAAAATAAATTAATACTTCATGTTGATGCAAAATGTTAAAAAAAATTTTTTATTAAAAAAATTAATTTTTTTTATTAAAATTAATTTTTCGTATAAATGAAAACAGTTATAGTAATTTACAAATAGTTTTATTGTCAATTACACACACATGATTTTTGAAATACACACGTTGACATGTAATGGGTGATAATGCAAGTTTTTGTCATTTAAGAACATTAATAGGTAAAAATAAATATCCAGACATTGAAAATTTATACTTTGAATCTCACGTGATGAGTTAATCCACGGACCCCTTATCTTGTCCTTGCGGACCACAGTTTAAAAAACCCTGTTCTAGATAATGACACTGTATACGTAACTTATATAATCTGTACACATTTGTTCCCCTTCATCCTTATTGACCTTTGATCCGATGATCGATAAGATTGCTTTTTGTTATTATCTGGAGAAGACCTTTGCTTTCTACAAGTCCATTTCTTCTTGTTTATATAACGTGGTTTCACATTTTTATTGAAAATAAAAATTTAAAAAACTTGCAGGAAAACCCGATATTGAATGAGGAACCCTATCCTTCCTGCCACCTGGCCCATTGTCATAGTGGTTAGTGTTCACTAATGGGCCAGGAAACCGGAGTTCAATCCTCGCTCGTGTCACACCAAAGACTAAAAAAAAAATGGTACTTGATGATTCCCTGCTAAACACCCAGTAATATGAGCTGAGGATCAAGCGTAGGCGAAAGTACTGCGAAGAATTTTCACGAGCTGTCACAGGCTGTTGCGTCTCCCGAAGGAGTGATTAACTTTTGTTAGGGAAGACAAACTGATCGCAAAAGAAAAAAAATGATTAGGCAAAAAAAAAAACCAAGAAGCTTCAATACCTAACCCTAAACCAGGGGCGGGCAACCTTTTCAGAGTGAGGGCCAGATGAGACTTTTGGAAGGAGATCGCGGAAAAACGAAATCTCAGAATTACTATATTTTGTTTACATGAATAAATTGTACAAAAATTGCATTGAACACTCTACAAATATGATATTTTTTCTCAGGAGACTTCTGTATGTGATGGCGCCGACGAAGAGACATTTTGGAATCATAAAAAAAATAATGACGGGAAGTAGCAAGTTGATCCAGCATTCGTTTTGACACACCTCACATAAGTTCTTTGATTCATGCCCTTTCCTCATCTCCCGTTTCCTCTTTGCCTCTCTCTTTCTCTTTTTCTATTTTTATCTCAGGCCAAGGATTTGAAATTAATAGTTTAAGAAAAATGAAATATACATGCATCATCGCTCGCTGATATTCATACATTTTCATCCCACTGTAAATCTTAATTGAAACCTACTTTTACGTCTGTCACAAAATGAGATGAGTTTTACTGGGAGGTCCGCTGGCTGGATTGCAATAATAAAGCATAACAGGGTGGCGGGCCGGATGTGGCCCGCGGGCTGGAGGTTGCCCACCCCTGCCCTAAACCCTTACTCTAAATCCGATGAAGATGATTTGACGAATCAAATCGAAAGTACTCGCGAAAAAGGAAAAAAAATGGAACAACAAACCCATGGAACTTACATACAGCAATTTGACCTAAACACTAAATGGACGATTCGGAAAATTGGGGGGGGGGGGGGGGGGAGTCTTATCAAGCAAAAATACTTTATTTAATAATGTTTGCCTAAATGAAAATATGCTGCCTAAATACACACAATATTCTTTCTATTTATCTTCCTCCCACAGCGCTAAGATGTGACACAAGGTCGGGAAAGTGGGATTTGAAAAGCCAGCGCTCGAGAAGGTGAGCACTCTGGCCTACAAAAAATGCCTGGATAGCCCCGTCGGCATTCCCCGGTAGGGGCGCCTCAGGCAATAAACGATAAACTTACTCCATCCCAAAGAGGGGAGACAAAGCCTGGGAGGGAGGACCTCATAGAACTGCACAGGACAAACCCATAGACCGGTGGAATCAAGATCCGAAGGTCAAGACAATACCGGTCTATTCGGTATAGTATCCATCGGAACAGATACTACACTTTGAAAGATGTATTTATACAAGTCTGGTTGAACACCACAGAATTTTCACGTTTGCACATACGCACACACACACACACACAGTCACACACACAGTCACACGCACACACAAGCACACACACAAAACACGCACGCACACACACGAACACATGCACACACACGAACACACACAAGCACACACACATAACCCTAGTTTTATTTTTGCACTTTTATTTACTCCAACTAAATTGTTTACTTATTCCAATTTGTTTTCTGTTATTCTAAGATTTTTTACTTATCTCGACCAAAAGTCCAAGTATTGTGTAATCAGCACAAGAGGATGAAACACATGTTTATTACGAATGTATTAGTACATCATCATCATCATCATCAGGGTCGTCTAGTGGCTGTGCCCCCCCCCCCTCCTCTGCCGGGGTTATCTCTTGGATGATGATGATGATGATGATGGAACTTGTTATCACTGAACGGAAACCCTTCTAGTTTCTGTTAATTTTAATTAATCAACACCGACAACTGATTACGCCAACTTTTTCTTTCATTTGATCTCGGTCGTTGTCGCCGTACGGCAAGGGTGAAAAAAGAGGGACAACCTCAGTCTATTTTTACGTTCACTCATTTTCAGACCCAAATTTTCATACATTGTTTTCGACCCTCTCCCTAGTCGATTTCTCGCTCCTAGTGTGTTTGTTTACCTTCTCTCTGGGAGGTTAGACACAAAGTCCGGTGTGGTTTTGAAAAGCAGCACACTAGGAGAAGCGCATTCTGGCCTACAAAAAATGCCTGAGCAGCCCTGTCGGCATTCCCTGGTAGGGGCACCTCAGGCGATTAGCAATAAATTAACTCCTTCTCAAAAAAAAAAGGGTAAAGCCTGGGAAGATGGGGACTTTCTTGGACTGAACAAAACCAGACCTCAGCCTGACGGCAACAAAACCGCTGTTGTATTGTCGAGGACGTATCATTAACTGGTATTAACCCCGGGGTCATGTTCGGGTTGATGTGATTTGCATTATTTCTCACATCCGTTTCTCTGGTCACGTGTGTTCTTAAACCCTAACCCTAACCCTGATCCCAACAGACAATCGCTTACTATATCACAGTTCTTGAATGGCTCAAAACCTCTCTCTCCTCCAATATACAACGCTTGTCAGGTAATAATAATAATATAGAAAGTCAGTATAATACCAATAATCGTAGGAGTACTAGGAACAGACTCAAAAAAAATCAGAAGAAAAGACTGAGAAATTGGAATCGAAGAGATCACTGAGACCATACAAAAGACGGCAATGATCAAAACAGCTGCAATCTTAAGGAAAACCCTTGAATGCGGAAACCAACCCACATAAGCTATGAATCACATGAAGTACAAGAAGAAAACAAAACCACAGGAAAAACACCAACGCATGAACACAAACTGCAAGAAATATAAGCTGCCCCTCCCCAAAAACAAAGATGGCTAGCACCACGCAATATATTTGTAGAGGGTAAAGGAGGATGAGAAGACCGAGGAGGGGTAGCACAAACCAGACCTCCACTGGAAGAGTGCAGAAAGAGCTGGGACCTTGGGGAGACTTATTGCCACCCAAATCCCAGGTAAGACCAATGGTTCTTACCAGCGAGAAATCAATGGTAAGCGGCTGTTGCGATACCGCAAGGTCATTAGTGGTGGCTATCGAAAAGAGGTGGAGAGTACTGGAAATCTGGGGAGACTTGTTGTCACTCAGACTCCAGGGAACACCACCGGTTGTTGTCGGTGAGCAATCACTGACGATGACCTGTGTGAGAACTCCAAGTGAGTACAAATAATAATAATAATAGTAATAATAGTAATATAGAAAAGAGAACTAATACCATTTACATAATAGTAATAATAACATTAATAAAAATAATAACGTTAATAAAAATAATAACGTTAATAAAAATAATAACGTTAATAGTAATAATAACGTTAATAGTAATAATAACGTTAATAGTAATAATAACGTTAATAGTAATAATAACGTTAATAAAAATAATAACGTTAAAAATAATAATAAAATGGTATTAAATTAAAAAAAAAATTTTTTTTTTCTTAGATAAGGATTGATATGTATTTGAATTGTTCGGACTATTGCTGTCATCTTGGGGGTTGTTCTCACAACGTTTCGGCTGATATAACCTCCGGCCTTCTTCAGGTGTATTTTGACAATGGCTGTTAATGCTTTTTCTGTTTTGTAAATGCATCACAGATTTTAACATTTTAACAACGATGGTACGTGCGTCGAAAACAGAACAAAAACATTTTTTCCATTATTCACCAATTGTCAAAATTGGGTTAAGGAAAGGAAAGAAAAAAAGTTTATTTATATATTCCTTGTTTAAACTACTTGATGATTCAATAAATATTGTTCTTTTTCCAATTTTTATTCTCACCATTTATTTCATTATATATATATATATATATATATATATATATATATATATATATATATATATAACGCCCACCATGTGGTCAAGTGGTTAGAATCGCTGACTATCAACTAGATGGTTGTAGGTTTGATCCCAGCTTGGGGGCGGATGATAGTCTAGCCGCACTGAAGAGCTGTGATACAGCAAAACAGTCTATTTTTTATTTTATTTTTATTTTTTTAACATAGTTCACCCCAAACAAGGCAAGTTGCTACTGTAGACATTTATGACCCCATTCCACTACAGACTGGAGGTCAATATCTAAGGATTCAGCCATTGCCTCGGATATGTGCATGTGCGTTTTGCCCACACACACACACACACACACACATATATATATAAAGCCTTGAATAAATTGCCTTTTTGCGGAATATACCTTGCTTTGAACTTTTGAATTGAATTTTGATTTGGCTTTTGCTTTCTCTAATTCCTTTCCATTCTTCTTCATATATATATATATATATATATATATATATATATATTTTATACTATTGTGTCACCGCCAAGGCGATTCATAATACAGCCTGGCAAACATGCGTGGGGTCCACGACTGTCATTATATTTTCTGTAATCAAGTAGGCAATATAAACAAATTGACTCATGATTTTTGAACTATCAAAAATGTGTCCAATTCATGGTGAATAAAGCGATTTTTTGTGAATTTAGTTCTTTCATAATTTTGTACTTTGTACATTTGATTTGATGGAAATAAATCAATTATTGTAAGCTGCTTCCTAATAATATGTATACTTGCTAATTACTGGATATTACTAAGAAATTTATTTTTTTAACGAAGAAATAAAAAAAAAATTACTTTATTTATTTTATTTATTTATTTACTTTATTTATTTTATTTATTTTATTTTTTTTTTATTATTATTACTTGTACTTTCCGGCGGTTTACGGAAACATCCGGAAAATACTGATGCCAAGTTGATTTTAACGTTGGTCCTGATCTAAATAAGCACTTAGTTTTGTTTTTCATTTTTTAAATAAAATACTTTTTTAATACAAAAATGGGCGTCTTTTTTTTTAATTAAAACTATTCGTTTATAAAAACGTTTAGTTTTGTAAACTTAAAAGATAAAAAAAAAAGTTTACAAATTTTTTTTTATATACAAAACGTACAAACAAACGAAATAACATTTTTTTTTAAAAATAAATTAAAGAAATAAAAATTTTATTTACAAATCTTTTTATAACTTTTATTTTTATATAAAAAAAAAAACTCCACTAGGGCAAAGTTAGACACAATGTCGTTTTTTTTTATGTAGGGAAAGATTTTTATTTTAAGAAAAAGGGCGAGGAGGTTTATAGTTTAAAAAGTTGCTCACACTTTTTTAATGATTTTATTTTTTCGCCGAGCCCGGAAAACGCCAGGTAACCCTGCTCGTTATTAAGTATTTTTGAAAACTATTTTACTTACCATTATTTCCTGTACGTGTCCATTCGGAAATCAATTCTGTGTTGACCATCGATGAAACGTGGGTATTTACCTGCCTACCACCATGGGAAGACGGGACACGAGGTGGGGATTGAAAAGCCAGCACACAAAAAATGCAAGGTCATTCCGTACTAAAAAATGGCGCTAATTGTTTTGGACTGATTGTCGAGGACGTATCCTCTGCTGGTATAAATAAAACTTAATCGAGCTGTGCGTTTTTTTTTGTTGTTTTTTTTAATTTGTTTTTTTAATTTTTAAAATTTAAAAGAAAATTTTTTTTTAATTTATTTATTTTTTTTGTTTGTTTTTTTTTAATTTGTTTTTTTTAAATTAAAAAAAAATTTTTTATTTATTTATTTATTTTTTTTTTTTTAATAACGTGGAGACGCGGTTGAAATTTGTGACGATCGGTCTGCAACTCCACCGGAAACGTCTCCACTTAGCGGCACCTTCCTAAATGTTTTCCTAAAGGTTTGGTTTCAAGCTACCGACCTGTCACTGTAAAATTTTCTTGCTAGGAAAACAGTCAAGAGTTTTGCCAGATTCAAATTCAAGTCTGTGAGATTTGCAAGCAACGGGCAGAAGCTGGAGGAACGCTGTGGATCTGGTGCCAGACCGAATGCAATGGACCACCTTGACTGTCTGATGTGTCGCACGACGCGACGGTTCGTCTGTGCCACTATTTATTTGTAAAAATACAAAATGTGGCACAAACTTTACACTCTTCGTTTATATATATATATATATATATATATATATATATATATATTTACTTGAAAATGGATGACGTCATAAAGGATGAAAGGTACCTTTGTGACGTCATGCAGTTTGCACGGTGACAAGATACAAACAAGTGAGAGAGTAAAATAACATCCACAGAGTCGGATGCTTCTTTGGTCTTTTGGCTAAGATCAAAGTGTAGTATCTGTTCCCATAGACTGGTATTGTCTTGCCCTCCGGGGCTTGATTTACGCCGGTCTATGGGATTGTCCTGTGCAGTTCTAGGAGGTCCACCCTCCCAGGCTTCGCCTCCCCTCTTTGGGGAGGAGTAAGTTTATTGCTTACTGTCTGAGGCGCCCCTACCGGGGAATGCCGACGGGGCTGCCCAGGCAATTTTTAAATGGCCAGAGTGCTCACCTCTAGAGCGCTGGCTTTTAACCCCACTTGCTCGACCCCGATCCTGGGTCACATCTTACCTGTGGGAGTAAGATAAAACTGGCCTTGTGCCTAACTCCCTTGAGGAGTAAATATAGGATGCTTCCTTGGTCTTTTGGCTAAGATCAAAGTGTAGTATCTGTTCCGACTGTCCTGTGCAGTTATGGGAGGTTAACCCCCTCCCAGGCTTTGCCTCCCCTCTTTGGGGAGGAGTAAGTTTATTGCTTACTGTCTGAGGCGCCCTGCCCAGGCAATTTTTTAAGAAACTCTGTACTCTTCCTCTAGAGTACAAATTCCCACCTTCCGACCTTGTGTCACATTCTACTTTGTGGGACGTAGATAAATAGGAGTATACAAGTTTGAGTAGGTGTGTTTTTCTCGGCTTTTTGGCCAGGAACAAAGTGTAGTATCTGTTCCGATGGATGCTACACCCCATAGACCGCTATCGTTTTGGCCTTCGGGTCTTGATTCCGCCGGTTTGTGGGTTTGTCCTGTACAGTTCTAGGGAGTGCACCCTCCCAGGCTTCGCCTCCCCTCTTTGGGGTGGAGTAAGTTTATCGCTTACTGACTGAGGCGCCCCTACCGGGGAATGCCGACGGGGCTGCCCAGGCATTTTTTGTAGGCCAGAGTGCTCACCTTCTCGGGCGCTGGCTTTTCAAATCCCACTTTTCCGACCTTGTGTCACATCTTACCGCTGTGGGAGGTAGATAAATAACGTGTACCATACTTCCTCACCAATCAGTCCGACAGAGGGGGGGCCGTTGTGGTTTCTTCTGGCCGTGCTCTGTCGGGCTGAGGTA
>OY744544.1:68947387-68987387 GCA_963556195.1 Sepiola atlantica
TCTCTCTCTCTTTTACCCCCTCTCTCTCTCTCTTTTACCCCCTCTCTCTCTCTCTCTTTTACCCCCTCTCTCTCTCTCTTTTACCCCCTCTCTCTTTTACCCCCTCTCTCTTTTACCCTCTCTCTCTTTTACCCCCTCTCTCTCTCTCTTTTACCCCCTCTCTCTCTCTCTTTTACCCCCTCTCTCTCTCTCTTTTACCCCCTCTCTCTCTCTCTTTTACCCCCTCTCTCTCTCTCTTTTACCCCCTCTCGCTCTCTCTTTTACCCCCTCTCGCTCTCTCTCTTCCCCCCCCTCTCTCTCTCTCTCTTCCCCCCCCCCTCTCTCTCTCTTTTACCCCCTCGCTCTCTCTTTTACCCCCTCTCTCTCTCTTTTACCCCCTCTCTCTCTCTCTTTTACCCCCTCTCTCTCTCTCTTTTACCCCCTCTCTCTCTCTTTTACCCCTCTCTCTCTCTCTCTTTTACCCCTCTCTCTCTCTCTCTTTTACCCCTCTCTCTCTCTCTTTTACCCCTCTCTCTCTCTCTTTTACCCCTCTCTCTCTCTCTTTTACCCCTCTCTCTCTCTCTTTTACCCCTCTCTCTCTCTCTTTTACCCCTCTCTCTCTCTTTTTTACCCCTCTCTCTCTCTCTTTTACCCCCCTCTCTCTCTTTTACCCTCTCTCTCTCTCTCTTTTACCCTCTCTCTCTCTCTTTTACCCTCTCTCTCTCTCTCTTTTACCCTCTCTCTCTCTCTCTTTTACCCTCTCTCTCTCTCTCTTTTACCCTCTCTCTCTTTTTTACCCTCTCTCTCTCTCTCTTTTACCCTCTCTCTCTCTCCTAATCAACTTACACATGTTATTGATCTACCGACTTTATGCTTGACAGCCACAGACAAACGTTTCTATGGCAACAGTGCACAAGACGACTGATCAGCATGCTGCCAGGGTGGGGAGTGGCTGAAGAGTTAGAAGATTGACTTTCCGGAGGATCTTCTTTTGTTTGTGGGTTCTTCTCTTTAGGGAGGGAGGGGGGCGGTCATTTCCCTTTTTCTTCTCTTTTGTGTCCATTACTTATACCAATGTACATCTATGCTTCAGAAAAATAACCCTGACCCTAACATCCCCCCACACCGATACGCACAAGTAGAGATAAATGGAAAAAGCGGATAGACGAGAAATACAATTAACTCACATTATCTGGTGACATGTTTTATATGTTGTCTTTATTATCAAAAGACTTCATCAGAAATGAGTGAAGAAATGTTATTTCAAAATTTTACAGAAATGACAAACATGAAAGATACGTGGGGTGGGTAGAGAGGAAAAAGAAGAAAAACGAATAGGGGATTTAATGGGTTTTTTTTTTTGTTTTTTACATAATGGCATTGGCTTTTTATGAATAGGGGAAGAAGAAATGAAAAGAAAAAAAGATGTTGCGATGTCTTTCTCTTCTGTACGTCAGTTCAAATGAAAAATGTTTTAAACATTTTTTTTTTTTTTTCGCAATAAAATAATTAAAATAAAATAAACAGGTGCATTCTTTGGGTTTTTTTTTTGGTTTTTTTTAACATAGTTCACCCCAAACAAGGCAGGACGCCACTGTAGACGTAAGGGGCTACTGAGAAAAAAGAAGAGAGGAGAAGGTAAGGGGCAGTCAACCTAGATTGGGATCCGCACAGCGAGATGACTGTTTACATTAGTTTTACATTTCTGCATGTCTGTACTGTCGGGGAAACGGGGGGCAGGGAGGGAGTTCCAGAGGCCAGCAACACGAGGAAAGAAGCTATTTGAGTAGAAGGCTCTCCGACATCTGAGGACCTCCACAGTGAATGAATGAGATTTAGTTGATTGTCGAGTTGGTCTAGTGAATTTACGTTAAGGGGGCACCAGAGTAGCCAATTCATCGGAGCATAATTCATTGAAGTATTTGTAAAACAAGCACAAGGGTTTATGATGATGATCGATGTCGGCTAGGAAATAACTGGAACTTATAGAAAAGACTGAGACTAGCAACATCACATCTGTGGAGAGAGGGTGCAGATAAGAAGAAAGGGTAGGGTCAATCAAATTACAGATACGTTTCTGCACCTTATCAATAACCCTCAAATGGGACAGAGATTCAGCAGACCAAATATGACAGCGGTAATCTGTAATTTGATTGGCCCTACTCTTTCTTCTTCTCTACACCCCCTCTCTCACAGACATGATGTTGCTAGTCTCAGTCTTTTCTATAAATACTATTATGGCATGTGTATTTCAGAATTATGTGATCTATTCCCCTGCTTCTTTTGTTCCAGCTCGTTTGAAGTGTTGGTCTAGTGGTCTCCATCAATTCACTGTTTTGATACCTCATTGTAATGCAGCTTCTTTCCAAGAACCACAGGCTTGTGGAACTCTCTTCCTGCTGACTGTTTTCTTCTACCTATAACCTTGTTTTTTTCAAGCCTAAGGCTAATGGGCATCTCCTGTTTTTGCAATAATCATATTTGTTGTTAGCTATTTACATCAAGTGGCTTCATGCCTTGTCTGGAGCGATTTTCATTAAAAAGAAATATAATATATATATATACATATATATATACTGTCTGAATGTTTGTCCAAGGCGATTTTAAATATTTAACACTAACATTGCACATCTATCGTCCTCAACTCTCACTGGCCGGGTTTCACTTCCTTACATCATCACACTGTATACATGCCTGATAGACTTTTCTTTTGGTCGATAGCAGTAACACTCTGCTGGTTAGTAATGGCAGAAGTTCACCGAACTTACTCCACCCACTCCTAACTTTTGCTACCACAGCAGCACCAGCACCTCCCTGTGCTCCAAGGATATCACCATGGTAACGAAACTTCTGAACAGCCTCGGTATCCAAATATACTTTCTCCACATCCGAGTTCTTATCCGTCTCCATTGACTTCAATCAATCAATTTTATTGGTAAAAAAAAACAAAAACAATGCTGTCTTTCTACTGTTGAGATGAAAGTAAATAGGGACACCCAAATAAATAATTCAAAGTGTAGTATCTGTTCTCTCCTTGATTAGTGAAAAAGAAATCCTTCTAGACTGAAGCAATTTTTATCTTTGTCCATACCCAGAGTTGCCCTTTTTGGGGAGTTGTATTTTTCCCACATTAAAAACCGACCTTGTGTCTAACTTTGCTCTTGTAGGGAGGTAAGTCAATTAATCTATCAATCAATTTTATTGGCAAAAAAAAAACAAAAACAAAGTGCAGCAAGCCATGTAAAAAGACAGTTATAAGATATTGCATCTATATACCGTCTGAATGTTTGTCCAAGGCGACTTTAAACATGGATATGGTAGGCATTATCACAACCTCCTCTATATACCGGCAAGAGTACCAAAATACTACATACTGTAAAATCTTCTCTCCACTATGAAAAATATTTGAACATATCTATTATTATACAAAACATTTGTTACCCTCACGCTTTTTAACTACGTACTTAAATTAGAAGAATACCTGTCCCAGGGAGGGTAAAATTAATTGCTTGAACAGAAGTTTTGCACCACTTTTATCTTTTGTTATGAAAATTAAAATCAAGATATAATGAAATTTTTAAACGGTTAAGAAACCAGTCAAATGCAGACTTTTTTTTAAAAAATAAACATAACATTTATTAAAAATTCGAATTTTCGATCAATACAAGAATCTTCATCAGAAAAATACAGACAATATTTGCACTTTTTTGCAAAGTGCAACAAGCCATGTAAAAGTGCAACAAGCCATGTAAAAGTGCAACAAGCCATGTAAAAGTGCAACAAGCCATGTAAAAATATAGTTAGAAGATATTGCATCTGTGCACCGTCTGAATGTTTGTCTAAGGAGACTTTAAACCTGGCATCATCACAACCTCCTCTGGCTATTCAAAGGAGCAGAACCACAAAACAGAATGCTGCCTTTCTTTTGTTGAGACGAAAACGCTGATAGTATATCTTTCGCGGGTGACCGCAGAGACCGTGACTCTTTGTTGGGGTGAAAAACTCCTCTGAAGGTAGATAAATATCATAAATTACATTGTTTTGAAATTTGGCAGTTTTAATAGTCAGTTATAAGTAATCTCCCTTTCTTAGAACTCTTCACTGACGTCACTCCAGGAATAGAAATGACTCGACTCTTATAGCTGACGCACCATGTTTCCGTGACTTCACGTCGTCAATGTTCGGGCAGGTTACAGAAGCGCCCGAGAGTTGACGAGGCGAAAACTGCCAAAACTGGCAGCCGATAAATTATGACGAAGAAAATCAAACTAAAATACATATATACAAATAAAAAAAACAAACAAACCATAGCTAAACAACTGTTATTAATTAGATGTTTATTTTTGTTCTTTTTTGTCAACGGAAGCATTGTTAATTAAACGTTTTTAAATAAATGTTATTTTCTTTGGGCACCGGAAAGTTTCAAACGATGATTTTGATTTGTTAAGCAAATGATATTGTTTGATTTTTTTATTTATTTATTTATTTTTTTTAATGTTTTTTGTTAAAATAAACACTGCAACAACTGTTTTTAAGCAATTTTTTTGTTTTGTTTTCTTATTTTAACGAAAAAAACTGTTTATAAGCAAATGTTTCTTGGTTAATAGTGTTGTCAACTCTGGGGTGCTTCCGCGACTTGCCCGAATGTTGACGACGCAAAATCACAGAAACATGGTGCATCGGCTGTAAGAGTACCGAAATGACCCTACTCTCTCGTATAAGACGAGCAAAAGCATGAAGTTAACACCACATGCTCACGTAGTATCGTGTGGGGCATTCGATCTCTATTGTGAACAAGTTGCTGCTGTTGTGTTGTGGACACAAAACAGCTGTTCATTACTCTGAAGTCGTAGTGGTGATGTGTCAGTTGCAGAGATCTTTTCCTTGTCGTTCTTTGTGGTTGGAAAAATAGAGGCGATTAAAAAGAATAACTAATAACTCCATTTTTTGCTCTGGGATCGGATTTAGCTGATTGTTGGGTTGGTCGAGTATATTTACATCGAGGGGGCACCAGGGCAGCAAGTTCATCGGAACACATTCCATTGAAGTACTTGTAAAACAAGCACAAAGATGCAACATTGCGGCGATGGGACAGGGGCTGGAGTTTGGGCGATAGTGAAGGGCCTATTAGATTAGAGACTTCTTTTCTTGACCTTGTCTAAGAGGGAGAGATTAGTAGATGGTGCACCAGCCCAGATATGTTCGATCCGTTTCCCAAATTCCTCAGGTAGGTTTTATCCGTTTCCCCGAATCCCCTAAATAGGTACAATCTGTTTCCTGATTCTCAGATCACCTGTTTTTTTTATTATTGAGTTTACCAATTCCAAAAATAATCACCTTACCAAAGCTTGGGAGTTAAATCTACCCTGGTATTATTTCAAAGTTTATCAGTCTCAGACTGATTGCTTTGCCAATGCCTGAGCCTAGTCTGCCCTACTATTCAACCCATAATATTCTTTTCTTTTCTTTTCAGAAATCTTATTTATAATGGTTTGTGGCCGACCCCTATCTGGAACCTCGGCGTTCTTATATTCGTCCTCCTGACTCTGCAGCTGGTGCAAGGCAGTCGTACAAGATGGCCGTCCACGATTCTATGGCAATTTGCAGACTCTATCAACATTCCTACAGGTAAGATATTCGATTAAACATTATGACGTCAAGACATAAATAATGACGTGTAACGACGTGTGGATCCCTTATGAAATGTAATTCCGTTTATTTGTGGTTGTTGGCATCCGTCAGTGTCGATCCCTTATAAAATGTAATTCCGTTTATTTGTGGTTGTTGGCATCTGTCAGTGTGGATCCCTTATGAAATGTAATTCCATTTATTTGTGGTTGTTGGCATCCGTCAGTGTGGATCCCTTATGAAATGTAATTCCGTTTATTTGTGGTTGTTGGCATCCGTCAGTGTCGATCCCTTATAAAATGTAATTCCGTTTATTTGTGGTTGTTGGCATCCGTCAGTGTGGATCCCTTATAAAATGTAATTCCATTTATTTGTGGTTGTTGGCATCCGTCAGTGTGGATCCCTTATGAAATGTAATTCCGTTTATTTGTGATTGTTGGCATCCGTCAGTGTGGATCCCTTATGAAATGTAATTCCGTTTATTTGTGGTTGTTGGCATCCGTCAGTGTGGATCCCTTATGAAATGTAATTCCGTTTATTTGTGATTGTTGGCATCCGTCAGTGTGGATCCCTTATGAAATGTAATTCCGTTTATTTGTGGTTGTTGGCATCCGTCAGTTTGAGGGGACAATAGAGTTCTGCGCCTCGGATTAGTCCGTTGCCGAATGGCAGTGTCTTCTGTGACTCTGCAAGCCGCTCAGCGCACCAAAAAGCTTTAAATTCTAATTTACCTCCCCCCCCCGATCACACTATCAATAGTTGTTGTTGGTATCCGTCTATGCTGTGACTGTGCAAGCCTATCCTGGATCGACAGGCTCTGTTGCAGTTGCCGAAGATGTAGCGTGTGTCTGGTTCCGGGAGAGCTCTGTTTCAGCCCTTTTGCTGTCTGTGTTCCCTCCTCTTCCTACATTGCTGCTCTCTTGTCTCCCCACTCCTCTTGGAGCATGCGTTTACAGCTCTTCTCCAGCGGCTGCAATCTTCAGACAGACTCGCAGTCTCGATGTCACCTGCCTTCATGTCTCGCTTGCAGACATCCTTTATTTGTGGTACAAGAGTCGGATGATAGTTATCTTCTTCTTCTTCCATCCATTAATGGATGGTGCAACATTTACAAAGTTTGTGCACCATGATGCGGGCTCACTCATTGCAACAAGAAGCTCCAATTCCGAAAGGCCAGTGTGGTTTTCTTCAGATTAATCTTGATTGTAATATAAGGCCTCCAATCTCGTCGCTTGACGCCTGGGGACAACTGAAGCACTCATAGTTATAAACAAGAACAGTTGGAAAGTGATTTTCAATGTATCGTTCTGTCTTTTTTTTTTTCATTTTATTAGGTTGGTGCAAAAACAATGGCGTTTTCTCACATATGTTATATTCATGTTTTCTGAATTAATTTATTGATAAATATAGCGTTGTTAAAAATCATTTTAAAGCGCGTTTTTCGCTCCATCGAATCGTGTTATTCGTTTCCATTTTTAATCTCTTCATTTATTGTTTTTGCAAGCTTTTCGACAGCATGGGCAAAATTGAAATCCGCACGATATTCTTGTTCCAGTTCAAACTAGGCCGAAAAGCTGCCGAGACAGCTTGTGACATCAATGATGCGTTTGGGCTAGGAACCACTATGAACGTACGGCACAAGGGTGGTTCAAGAAATTTCGCAATGGTGACGAGAGCCTCGAAGATGAAGACGGTCGAGGCCGACTGACTGCGGTTGATAACGAAGATCTGAAAGCCTTAATTGAATCCGATCCTCGCAAACCCACACGAGAAGTTGCTGATGAACTCGAGGTCGACCACTCAACAGTCGTTCGCCATTTGAAGCAAATAAGGAAGTAAAAAAAGCTGGATAAATGGGGGCCGCACGAATTAAACGATAATAAAAAAAATTGTTGTTTTGAGGTGTCTTCTACGTTCTTGCTGTGCAACAGAAACTGCCCATTTCTCAAGCGAATTGTGACGGGTGATGAGAAGTGGATCCTCTATGAGAATCATCGACGTTCGACACAGTGGTTGGATGCCGGCGAAGCTCCAAAACACTTCCCGAAGCCGAAATTGCACCAAAAAAAGATCATGGTGACTGTTTGGTGGTCTGCAACCGGTCTCATCCATCACAGTATCTTGAATCCGGGCGAAGCGATTACGGTAGAGAAGTACTGCCAACAAATTGACGAAATGCACCAGAAGCTCCAACGTATGCGCCCGAGATTGGTCAATATGCAGGGATCAATTCTCCTCCATGACAGTGCTCACCCGCATGTTGCACAACTGACCCTGCAGAAGCTGAATGAATTGGGCTACGAGACTCTGCCTTATCCGCCATATTCACTGGACCTCTCGCCCACAGATTATCACTTTTTCAAGCATCTCGACAACTTCCTGGGCGAGAAATGCTTCAAAAGCCGAGATGATGCCGAATCGGTCTTCCAGAACTCCGGATGTTTATGATAATGGAATGTGTTGATTCTAATGGTTCTTATTTTGATTCATAAAGTTTGATATAAAAGAAGTTATGGTCTTTTGAAGTTGAACGTCAAAAACGCCATTGTTTTTGCACCAACCCAATACTTCAGTTAGTTCTCAGAGATCAAGGGGCTCCTTCCTGTCTTTTTTTTTTCATGTTTCTTCAGTTAGTTCTCAGAGATCAAGGGGCTCCTTCCTGTCTTTTTTTTTTCATGTTTCTTCAGTTAGTTCTCAGAGATCAAGGGGCTCCTTCCTGTCTTTTTTTTTTCATGTTTCTTCAGTTAGTTCTCAGAGATCAAGGGGCCTCTTCTTGGGGTTAACACTTGATTTCTTTGCGATACATTTAAGCAGCCTCTGTTCTTCTCAAATCGTGAAGCCGTGAAGAACAATAATTTTCCTTTTTGCCAATGGACCAATAACTATCTAGCACTTTTTTTCTTGTTGGATTTCAGAACCAGAATTCATCTGGTCTGGTGGAGTATCCAACTTGTGGTAGCATCACTAGGGAAAAGCGCACATTTCTCTCATGAGCCAATGTGTAGCCATGTCGAGGGGGTCTTATTTGGACGTGGAATTTTATGTTGTTTTGAATATTCTGTCAGCCATTAAAGATGAATTTCACTGAATTGAATGAAAATAATTGACTTGTTGCCTCAGTCAAAAATAATGTGGCTCTGGACGTCTGCTCTCCCTTCTCTTCTTTCTTCTCTTCTTTCCCCTTCTTGTTTCTCGTCTCTCCTCTCCCCCTTCTCGTCTCTCCTCTCCCCCTTCTCGTCTCTCCTCTCCCCCTTCTCGTCTCTCCTCTCCCCCTTCTCGTCTCTCCTCTCCCCCTTCTCGTCTCTCCTCTCCCCCTTCTCGTCTCTCCTCTCCCCCTTCTCTTCTCTTCTCTCCCCCTTCTCGTCTCTCCTCTCCCCCTTCTCGTCTCTCCTCTCCCCCTTCTCGTCTCTCCTCTCCCCCTTCTCGTCTCTCCTCTCCTCCTTCTCGTCTCTCCTCTCCCCTTCTCTCTCCTTGGTCTTCACAACACCAAGTTCAGAAAATGAATACCCGACATGGTCTAAACTCGTCATGTCAACTTTTCAGTCTACCTCGGGGAGGAAAGTTTGCCAGGCCTGTATTATGGATCGCCTTGGTTTGAAGGTATTTGCAGTTCCATATACATATATATATATACACACACACAGTATTTCAAGAGTCTTTGTTGTATCATAGAATTAAATAAGCACAGCCTATTTTGATGTTAATATAGTTAGGCTATTATGGATCGCCTTGTGTGGATCCTAATGCCATTTCCTCGAAGAATTCCATGTATACATTGGCCAGTACAGGGGACAATGGTGATCCCATAGCCAGATATTCTTGCCGATATGTCAGATCCCGTCATGAAGTATGTAGTTTCTATACAGAAAATCAAAGCCTCCATCAGATTATCTGTTGGGATTCAGCTGCATTCCCCCAATGAAGTCAGACTTTCGTGAAAAGATCCACCATTTGGTTGGAATGAATGCAAGCATTTTTTTTTTTTTTTCCACAAAGTGAGCGGAATTCTTGACATAAACTGGAGATTTACCTATGAGTGGGGTGATTATATCAACCAGCAATTTTAGGAAGGCTGTATAAGTGTGGTAGCTTGCTGCAATGCTGAACCAGCTGTCTGTATTTTGTAGGTGGTATGAGATTCTTGTTCTTCCTAAGGATCTGTAACAGCTTCCCCCTGGTCTTAAGGGTCGAATTTTTCTTCTTTACTTTACAGCAGGGGCGGGCAATCTCCGGCCCGCGAAGGTTAAGCGTCCGGCTCGCCATCCTGCTAGGCTTTATTATTGCAATCCGGCCCGCGGACCTCCCAGTAAAACTAATATCATTTTGTGACCTAGACGTAAAAGTAGGTTTCAATTAAGATTTACAGTGGGATAAAAATGTATAAATATCAATTATCTGTTGTCTACCTCAACCATCGAGCCAGACATGGAAATACTTTTTCATGGCAAACAGCACCAGCAGTCTCATTGATTTGTAGAGTGTTCGATGCAATTTTTGTACAATTTATTCATGTAAACAAAATATAATAATTCTGAGATTTCGTTTTTCACTCCGGCCCACGATCTCCTTCCAAAAGTCTCATCTGGCCGTCACTCTGAAAAGGGTGTCCGCCCCTGCGCTACAGTAACCACCAAGTCCTATTAGAGCTGCCAATTTCTTAGAATATTCCTCTCTATTCATTAACACCGTAGCATTGTCTTTGTCCCTTGGTAGTACCTGTGCTACCAGATCAGGCTGCCTGAAGATATCGGCGTCCTGGCCCAAAATGCACCAAACATTGATGTTTTATTGTTTCTTTTTCTCTTTGCAAAACTCAATCATGTTCTGCAATCCCCCCCCCCCCCCCCCCAAACCAACAATTTCCTTCCCTCCTTCTTTTCCTCTTCCCTTTCCCCCTCCCCTCTCTCTCCCCCCTACCCCTCTCTCTCCCCCTACCCCTCTCTCTCCCCCTACCCCTCTCTCTCCCCCTACCCCTCTCTCTCCCCCCTACCCCTCTCTCTTCCCCTCCCCCTCTCTCTCCCTTCTCCCCTTTCACTCAACCAAACACCATGAATAAAATACTTGAACATATAAAGAACTTGAAGCAAAAGAACTTTTACCAAGATGACCGTATTCGGCATTAAATAACCTGAAAAGGGTTGATATGCCGTAAAACAAAACAAACAAACCAAACACCATAAATAAATATTTGAAGATCTAAAGAACTTGAAGCAGAAAAACTTTTACCAAAATGACCGGATTCAGCATTAAAAAACCCGAAAAAGTAAAAAAACAAAACCAAACCAAATGTCTTCACCTCAAAAGTTTTAGCCGGCCACAGACAGACGAATGCGCTTTTATTTTTATATAGACGAATATCTAAGATAGTTTAATCTATTTTTAGTCTGACGATTTTTAAGCGGACTAATTTGACCTTTATAATGGGAACAATTTTTTTTTTTGAATGTATGTGAGAAAAAACCTTTCAAATGTCAAAGTTCAAAGAATAGTTTTCAGTTGATGAATGACATGCAGCCTGGTTTTCTTTATAAAGAGTCACACTTACATAGTTTTATGTACATTTATAGAATTAATTTATACACACTTACGCAATGTCTATTATTATACTAAATATGAGTCAATCAATGTTTGTCTCCAAATGTTAAGAAGAACAGATTCACACCATATATATATATATATATATATATATGTATATGTATAAATTTTTATTTATACAAACATTATTGGTTACATATGTGCATACATGTTTCGGTTGCACTTTTCCAAGAAAGTCAATCTCATCAGACCAAGAATTTTTCAGGAATATATATATATATATATATATATATATATATATATTGCATGTTAAGGCAGCATTTTTTTTTCATTCAAGCAAACATTGTTAAAAATAACAGAATTTTTTTCCTTAATTATATCTTTTTATATTTTTTCAATTTTTTAATGATCTTTTTGTGTTAAAATCAAAAATTAATGTTCCATATATATCACGAACGTGTTCGATTCTTCGTCGAATCATCATCAGGTGAAAAAAAGCAAATAGCCAAAAAACTGGAGAAAAGAGAATTTCAAAAAGTAGCTGAGAAACGGGCATGTGAAGTCAGTTAGATGCCAAGGGTATATTGTCACAATGTTCCAGGAAAGACGTTAACAATTTAAATTCTGCGATGCCAGAATTAGCATCACAGGATAAAATTAAAGAATTTGGTATATTTGGATTACTGTTCTCATCTTGGGTGTTTTTATCACAACGTTTCGGCCGATGTCACCTCCGATCTTCTTCAGGTGTACCTTGTCGAACTCGGGAATCTTTGTCGAACTCGGAATCTGGACGGAATTTCGAACGGAACCCTTTATTAAATCCACGGGAGTAGCATGCTCTCGTTCCATCTGCCATGACTGGGAAGAATTCTTCAGTAATTCGCAATTCTTCGTATCGCCCGCACTGAGGATTGAACCTTCAACCTTCAGATAACTGTCACTTAGAACTGAATTACACTTAGTGCTATATCCATTGTGCCACGGGTCCTTGCAGAGGTTACATCGGCCGAAACGTTATGATAAAAACACCCAAGATGAGAACAGTAGTCCGAATATACCAAATTCTACAAATTATCAACCCTCATCTAAAAAAATTCCGAAACAGAATAAATTGTATTTGCATTAAGCATTTTAAAATGTTTTTACTGGTTTCATACATAACGTTATTAATTGGAGTTGGCTGGGTTTTAATAAAGATAGCTTTGAGTATTTTTAATTGAAAAAAAATTAGTTTTGGAATGAATTATTTTCGTGTCATTGACTAGAATTTGTCTTACATCGTAGGGGTGGAAGTTATTTTTTTTTGTATATGTTGGTAGATTGAGCTAGAGTTTACAAGATGCATGGTGAGACGGCGGGATAGGGTAGTGCTTGTTAAACCAATGTAGCTATTAACTTTATTATTATGGAAGTTATATTCTTCCAGAGGAACATTTAAACTTATGAAGACACATTTCATTGAATATTACAGACAACCTGTGTCTGCATGTCTTTTCTTAGATCCTTTTAAAATTCCTGACTAACTTCCGAGTTTCGGGCTGGAACTGGCAGATGTATTTGCTGTACTCGTTGTGTACCCTGATACTTTCGGTTCCTTCCAGAGACATTTTCATGTATATTTGAATGTTTAGCGATGGTCTTAGCGGGAATCATGTAATTGGTTGTAGTATTAATAGGTATTAAAAGCATTTCAGGATGTTTTCACAGTTATCGAAATTAATTTTAATGAATGTTTTTTGGGTTTTTTAGTTTTTATGTGCAGAGCTTCTAATATCTGTCGTCTCGGTTTGTTAATTTCGTGTTCTAATATAATTGTGTTGTCTATGAGAATTTTTCGAAGTTGAGAGCGGGGGTGGGGGTGGGGAGAATGATTAGCTTTTAGGTGTTGGGCCACAAGTGCATAGTAAGACGGCTCGACAGTGTTGTGATAGTCAAGCCTACGTTCTTTTTCTGCATTGTTGGAGACACTCTCCCAAAGAACATTTTAAACTCATCTATCCCTCGAGAATGAAATACAAACGTTTCTGTGTAGCTTACTTGCCATAACTATATTTTTATATTACTACTATATACCCACACTATATCTGGGCAGCATTTTTTCATGAAGACACATTTCATCAAATATTACAGGCAGTTATATTTGCTGTACTTGTTGTGTACCCATGTGCTTTCGGATCCATCCGAGAGTCATCTTCAGGAGAGGGTATCAAGTAAAGACAGTGTATTTTTTACATGTTTAGCGATGGTTTTGGCGGGAACCGTGTGATTTGTTGTAGTGTTAATGAAGTATTGGTATTACAAGCATTTTAGGATTTTTTCACTTTTATTGAAATTAATTTATTTAAAAATTTTTAGACCAGTTAACAGACGCGTGAAATTAATTTATTAATTGCTGGCTTTTAGTTTTTATGTTCAGAGCTTCTAACATCTGTGGTGTTAGGGTTTGTTAGTTTCGTGTTCTAATATAATTGGGGGGGGCGGTAAGAATGATTAGCTTTTAGATGTTGGGATATTGTGCTAGTGTCAGATAAGTGCATAGTGAGACATATCGACAGTGTTGTGGTAGTCAAGCCTACGTATGTTTTTTTTTCTTCGTTGTCGGAAACACAGTTTCCCAAGGGACATTTAAACTCGTACTAGGTTTGTCTTATCCAAAACTCCGGTCGAGGGGAAAAATTGTTGGGGATGACGAGCTCTGAGGTTTTAAATTTGCTATAATAAGAAATAAGAATGAAACCGAAACTATACAAACCACTATAGAGAATATAGTCACGACCTGGTCCATGGGGGTTGTGGCCTCGGGAAAGCCCACCGAAGATAATTGCAGGGTCCCTTTCCATGCGCGACATGGCACATACAACTATCCACGGTATTATGCAACTGATGATGGAGCGCCCGTTCTTGGCACTACCCAAGAGTTTGGGCTCCTTGCTGTCAGTCGGAAACAGCAGCCAGACAAGCTGTCTAACCTGTACCCTCAACCTGTCGGAACAAGAGAGACCCAGACTGGTCATGTAAGACTTAGTGACGAAAAAACTTTCCCCAAGTTGCCCAAATAGAGAGAAAGAGAACGGCGTTCATTGTCCTAGTAAGGAAACAAGGCTAGGCACTGGGTGTTTTTTGAGACGTCCCAGCGCTGGTACCTCTGCGCCTGGCTAATAGACAAAGGAGTGCAAGGGCCGGCGATAGGCAGAACCTATCTACTCCTTAAAAATAAAAAATAAAAAAAATAAAAAATATTCCCAAATTCATAATGATCAGTTCATAAAAATAATAATAAATTTAAGTAAAACACTTTATAGTTTCATTAGTTTAGGAAATTACCCTGTGTGTGTATATACAGGGTGGGCAAAAATAAGGGTCCTATTTTTAAAAATTCATAACTTTTTTATTTATTGATTTTTTTTTTTTTTTTTTTTTTTTTTTTTTAGAATAAGTAAAGGACCCTTTCCGAAGCAAGCACGAGCCGTATTAGCCCTAAGGAACGTACCCTCATTTAGAAAACATTATTTTTGCTTAAAAAACTCAAAACAGTGTAAAAAAACAATACTTTAGTTTTTGTAAGTTTTAAGAAGTGTTTTTCGGCTAAAATTTGTTTTGTTTATTTCAAAAAATCTCGGAAGGGTCAGTCTACACACACATAAAGTTTGGTGAGTTTAACTTTTATTTTGTGGAAGTTATTCAAATTCAAGTTATTCAAATTTAAAGATAGGACCCTTATTTTGGCCCACCCTATATATATATATATATATATATATATATATATATATATATATATATATATATATATATATATATATATATATAATGCAAACATTGTTAAAAATAACATTGTAATAAAATATAGTTTTATTATTATGTTCGTTTTATAACATTTTAAATTCTAAAAAAAAATCAGTCAATTTCAAAAACTATATTTTATTACAATGTTTTGGCCAAAATGTTACTTTATTGAAAAAACTATATTTTATTAAATAAATAAATTTATTAAAATGTTTTAATCTATTGGTCGTTACTTCCTGTGGATTCTGCCGTTGTTTACTAAACTGCACAAGTGCCCATAATTCTTGTGTTTTCGCAACATTTATTTTTATTTAACTCACTAAAAGACTTCACTTCATCCCGTTTGACCGCTTCCACGTTCCAATTTTTATATCGACTACCGGCCATGTTGAATTTATGCCAGTATATCGGATACTTTACTGATTTTTAAAAAAGTGTTTGTTTCATTCCCCTATTTCATACGTAATACTAAATTCATTTTAATATCAACACGTCATAATCTAAGTTTAAAAAATAAAATCCAATTTTTGAGCATATCGTCTTTCCGATAAAATGACATGGGTCGGGAATCGAAACGTTTACCTTTGTTTTATAATTTTAAAATTTTCTTTTTAATCCATAATATTTCGAAGAATTCTTATTTTTATTTTATTTTTTGTCATTCAACGCAGAATTGCGAATCGATGCTAAATATTTCGTGGCGTTAAACTAGACTATTTTTTTTTCTTCTTCCAATCGTTGAAGAATTTTCTCTTCCCCCTCCTCTTTCTAATAAAGATGTCCGTGTCCCCCCCCTCCTTTCACGTCCCTGTTTTATTATCGTTAAGTGAGAGAGAAGTGGGAGGAGGTGGCTAATGGGGTTAAGTTTCCATGGAAACCTGATAGAATGCGTCACATTTGACACGTGCGAAGCGTTCGTAGAGGAAGAGGGAGGAAAAGAGTAGAAGAAAGCTCACAGGCTGCAGGGGGGGGGGGGGGTAGAAAGAGATGGGAATGGAAGGAGGGGAGAGAATGGAAGGAGAGAAAGAGTAGAGAATGGAGGGAGGGAGAGAAAGAGTAGAGAATGGAGGGAGGGAGAGAAAGAGTAGAGAATGGAGGGAGGGAGAGAAAGAGTAGAGAATGGAGGGAGAGAGAGAAAGGGTAGAGAATGGAGGGAGGGAGGGGGAGAGAAAGAATGGAGGGAGGGAGAGAAAGAGTGGAAGGGAGGGGGGGAGAAAGAGTAGAGAATGGAGGGAGGAGGGGGAGAATGAAGAGAGTAGACTAGTGTATAAGAAGAGAAGGGAAGAGAAATAGGAGAGGGGGGAAGAAAGAAGGAGTAGATAAACGAGAGAAGAGGAAAGAAGCGAAGAGGAGGAAGAGTGGGGGGGGGAGGGGGTAAAGTACATCCGGTCCTTTTTCGTGTTTTAAATAGACATTCAGTGAATTGAATAAAATATTGAAAAAAAAAAAATCCGAACAATGGTTATCGAGAGACACGTCAACGACGGACGCGAGATAAATAATTAGCAGTTTGTACCCGGTGTTGCCCGGGAGTTTTTTTTGTTTATTTTTTAATTTAATTTTTGTTTCACTCATTGCACCCCTTCCCCTCCCCTGACTTTTCTATTAATTTCGTGTTCAAAGTAAAACCTGTCCAGTGAGGGTTGAGGATATGCGTTGCATGGAGAGAAATGATATGAGAATGATATGTTGGATGTGTAACGCAAGTCTTAAAGACAGGCTCAGATCTGATGACCTCAGAGGAAGATTAAATCTGGACAGTATATGAGATGTGTGCAGAACAGGAGGCTTCGATGGTATGGCCACGTTGAAAGAATGGATAAGAGTGGTTGGGATTATTGAGGTAGAAGGGTCATCCCACAGGGGAAGGCCATGGGAAGAAGGGATAAGGATGGACTTGAGAGAAACAGGGATAAATAAAGACCTGGCCAGAGATAGGTTATCTTTGAAGTCAATTTCTAAAAGCCGTCAAACACATGCCAGTATGTAAAATGGACGTTAAACGGAATATAATAATTGAAGAAAATATTATAAAAAGCGTGTGGTAGCAAGGAAAACAGAGAGGAATTTAGATTTAAACAAATTGTATTGATTATAAACTAAGCAAGGCTACCCGACGTTGCCCGGGGCAAACGTGTAATATATTTCCACTAAAACTTCTATTTCTATCTCTATCTCTCTCTATCACCCCACCCTCTCTTTCTTCTCCACCCAGCCCATTCCTCTCTCTGGACATACAGACAACTCTAGGAATGAGTCAGCATAAGGGAATTAACTCTGTGAAAAAAAAAAGCGGTTACTTCCCTTTAGTTAGTGGCTAGAAAACAGACTCCCCCACCCCACCCCCAGACGAAATCTGCATCAGTTTAGGGTCAAAGAATGGATATTTTTAATAAATTTTAGATATTGTTCATTCCGGGCAGTGTTGATCAAGAAAATACCAACTTTGTTTTGTAGTTTTTGACTTTTAGCTGGACACACACATACACCGACAAGTGCCCTTTATATAATAGATGGATATAAGGATGTGTGGGTCTTGATGTGTAATGTGGATTCGTAAGGATATATGGTCCCTCAGCATCGGTGTGATGCTGTCGTTGGCACTGAAATGTGATCAATAGAGATTTGTGATAGGCGGATGGCCGACGAAACGGTGTGAGTTTTTCGCAATTTATGGTAGTAGTTGAAAGGACAGGTGTGTTGTTGAAAAGATTGGTTGTCAGGGTAACAAGGTCGTCTTAGTGTAATGGAGTCAAGATGACCTCCCGCTGGCTGGCTTCTGGTGAGTGATACTGAGCGCGACTTTGTCTAGTGACGGTATGACCATTGTCTGCTGCTTGTCTCGGTTACCTATAAGCAGCGTGCAGATGTAGTTGTACGCAGCCGGCTTCCAAGAAATAGGGAGAAAAAAAAATAGCCGTTGGGTTCATAAAACTGTTCCTTTTAATTTCTGTTTTCGTCACGGTGAGTACGGCAATTTTGTGGTAACACGCATGAGTATGTTCGATCGATCATAGTGATCGGAACAATTGCACTGTAATTCTAAACATTTATAATGAAATATGGCTCAACGCAAAAGTTCCAAATTTGTGGAAACAGGCCACAGTAATACCTGTAAAAATGCAGTAGGCTGCATTTTCTTTAGTGATGTATATGAGTAGCAGACGTTGCAAATGTTAGATGCTCGACCGGAGGAAGGACGGGAGGGGGGGGGGGGTCAAAATGAAGTGAAAATATCTTTGGTTTTATTTGGGCCACCCCAGAAGTTTGTTTCCCTTTTGAGATGAATTAAGTATCTCGTAAAAACAGACAATGATCTTGAAACGCAAAAGTGATGTTCAGATCAGCTCCATGATAAAGCCGCCCTGGGTAGACTGTCTGACAGGTTATCTCAGGTTTGAATCTTAAGTGACGAGAGATTGGGTGGTCCAGTACTGAACAGGGACAAAAGGACCCCAAGGGGGTGGGAGTGGTGAGACCTTGGTATGACAGGAAGTTTGAGGTTTGCTGGGGAGAGCTGGCAGGCAGTTGAAGCTGGGTGCCCTTGGAGGCAGGATGGCCGATCTGGGTCTCTTAGCCAAAGGACTGTCGGGGACTTGATAAACTGGACTCATGATTATTACTTGACATGAAAGTTCTTTCTTGCTGCACTGGGTGAGATCGTTACGGTTGCGAGTTCAAATCATGGCCTCGGCACCAAAATGATTTATTGTTTATTTAGTCGTTAAGATGTGCCCTAATGTATTTGTTATGTTTCTGACTTGGAAATTAATTAAATAGTAATTACCTCCTCCGCCCCCCCTCTCCCGTTTACAAAAATTCTCCGAATCATAGTAATCAGAACGGTCAGAGTGTACTCCTAGATGGCTCAGCGGAAAAGTTCCGAATTTGTGGAAGCAGGCCACAGTAATACCTATATCCAAGCTCAGAAAAGACTCCAATGTACGATCGGGGATTTCGCAAAGCTTGCTGCATTATATACTCCGTGCGCACGATCAATTACAGGGGGGTATCTATTGTCTCTCGAGATTGTAAGGAGTTAAGTTATGCACACGAAGAGAAAAAGAGGACATTCCTAAAATTATATGTTCAGATACGCACACATGTATATATATATATATATAGTCTCGGAAGTTTCTCAACCATTAAAACTATATTAAAATAAAAAAAATAAAATAAAAATTTAAAAAATTTATAGTCCCAAGTCTTTCAGTGGAAAATCACTCATGTAAGTCAATTTATTTTTTACAGTTATTATATTAGTTTGTTTCTAACACTATTTTAAGGGATCATCAGTTGTTTACCATGAAAAACTGTTTCGGGAATTTAATATATATATATATATATATATATATATATATATATATATATGAGGGTTTATAACTAAAAGGTAACTTTTAGAGAATTAGACCTATTGTGAGATGAGGAAAGCTCAATATACTGGATAGAGCAAAAATAATGAAATTGAAAGAGAAGAAGAAATATTTTTATTTACTAAATGCTCCTTGTTCTGAACAACTGAAGATATTGAATATGTTTCCATCTGCAGGTCTAATTAGTTTTCATTGACTCACCTTATATATATATATATATATATATATATATATATATATATATATATATATATTGTGTGTATTTAGGCAGCATTTTCTCATTTATGCAAACATTGTTAAAAATAACAGAATTTGTCTGTTTAATTATACCTTTTTTTTTTATTTTTTCAATTTTTCATATGAAACCAGTGGCAACATTTTTAAATGCTTAATGTAATGCGATTTTGTTCTGTGATGCCACTCCGGCATAGCTGAATTTAAAATCGCCAACGACTTCCTGGAACAATGCGAAAAACGTTCTATGCGCATTTCTCCGCCGTCTTTTTAGAATTCTTTTCTTTCTCCAGTTTTTTTTTTTGTTCATTTGCTTTTGACGCTTGAGGATGATTCGACGAAGAGTCGAAAACGTCAGTGAAACCTATGGGATATTTATAAATTATTTTGATTTTTTTTTTATACAAAAAAGATCACCAGAAAAATTGAAAAATAAAAAAGGTATAATCAAACAGACGAATTCTGTTATTTTTACCAATGTTTGCATAAATATATACATATATATATATATATATATATATATATATATATATGAATAGAATATTATTCTGAGAAAGAGGAATACTGGTAAAGCTTGCTAGTAAAAATAAAAGATGGATAATCACACAGAAAAACAGAATAATATATTTCTAATAAGTGGTGGCTTTTATCTTATCTAACACTAAACTCGCACATCTAAAACTGATCCGTCAAATTATAAGCCGATAAACTCTACAAGTTGTATCCGTAAAGTATTGGAAAAGATGATAAATGGTAGGTTTGCTTGGTACCGTGAATCAAACAATCTGATCTTAGAATTGCAATCAGGTTAAAAGAAAAAAGAAGCACCATTGACCATTTGAGCAGACTAGAAGACTTTCATTAAAGAAGAACACCTGGTCGCAATCTTTTTTTGACTTAACCCCAACTCTTAACCCTAAACCCAACCCTAAACCCTAACCCTAAACCCTAAACTCTTAACCCCAACCCTTAACCCTAAACCCTAATGTCATTTAAAAGTACAGTATTTTATTTACCTTCTCTTCAGAAGGTTAGACACAAGGTCAGGTGTGGGTTTTGATGAAAGTGTTTCTGTGGAACAAACTGGATTCGAACCTGGCACACTCAAGTCCTCAGTCTGCGTCGTTATCCACTTAGTACAGTATTACGAGAGATCTTTGAAAATTCGGATTAAAAGGAAGAATGCCACAAAATCTTTTAGAGAACGGAAAATTTAAAGTAAGAATGGGGGGAAACTACACTTTCTGACTTGAAGGAGCAGGAAAACTGTACCGCACAAAAGGTGAAGGTAATTCCTGGGAGGACGGTCTTATGACAACCGAACCTATACTACACTACCCCCCCCCAAGGAGAAGATAATCCCTGGGAGGATGGTATAATTACCACAGAACAGATACTACACTACCCTCCAAGGAGAAGATAATCCCTGGGAGGATGGTATAATTACCACAGAACAGATACTACACTACCCCCCAAGGAGAAGATAATCCCTGGGAGAATGGTATAATTACCACAAAACAGATGCTACACTACCCCCCCCCCCCCAAGGAGAAGATAATCCCTGGGAGGATCCTAAATTGGGAACTGTGCAGCAAGATGCTTGTTCACCTTAGTTTTAAATTTCTGCATGTCGGTACAGTTGAGGAAACATGGAGCAGGGAGGGAGTTCCAAAGGCCGGCAGCTCGAGCGTAAAGGATGGATTTGAGAGAAAGAGAGATGAATAAAGACCTGACCAGAGATAGGTTAGTTTGGAAAACAATTTCTGAAAGCCGTCCAATTTCATGACAGCATGTAAAACAGACGTTGTACCGAATATGATTATAAAAGAATAGATGAGAGTTCTTGGGTTAGTAGATGTAGAACAGTTGAGGTAGCAGGGTCAGTTTGCAGAGTAAAGCCAAGGAAAACACGAGAGCGAATGATAAGGATGGATTTGAGAGAAAGAGGGATGAATAAAGACCTGGCGAGAGATAGGTTAGTTTGGAAGTCAATTTCTTAAAGCCGTAAAATGGATGTTAAACCGAATATGATGATGATGATGATGAACTGACCCAAATAAAGGACTGATAATTTTTTTTTAGTTCAGCGTTGCGTAATTGAACTTGAATCAATTAGAAAATCCTTGACCTTTTGAAAAGAAAGGTTTTGAAATTCAGGCCAGGGTAATTAATTTTTAAAACCGGACATTTTAGTCGGCCAGCAGTCTGTCGGGGCATTAATGTGAATGAAATTGTCCTGACACACATGTAGTCTATTACTGAAACATTTAAAATTTTTTTTTTTTTTAACCCGTTGGTACCTGCCCCTACCCCTCTCTCTCCAATCCTCGAGTTTCCTCATTTTTGCACAATCCTTACTTGGGTTTTAGCCAAGCAAATCTTTGATTTCATGCATCGTTTTAAATTTTATTTAATGAAAAAAAAAAAAAAAGCAAATACTTTGTGTTTGAAATAAACGGTGAATACCCTCCTCCTCAAATGTTACCAATGGAATTGTTAAAAAAAAAATGACCAACTATATCACGAAATGGCGATAAAACAAAAGACTGTTGGACATTCATGACTGAAACTTGGTGGACAAGTAAGACATAGACGATTTTAATTTCTTCTTCTTGTGCCTCCTTCAATCTATATTTATTATTATTTATTTACTCCCTCAGTGTTTTCACACAAGTAATTATCAGCGATTGCTCGCTGGTTATTTAATGCCGATTGCAGGTGGCGTTCTCTGGAACCTGAGTGATAACAAGTCTTCCCATATTTCCAGCACTCTGCCGCTTTCAATGACCGTTACAAATCATTTCGCATTATGGCAACAGCTGTTTACCATTGATTATTCACTGATAATCGTTGACCTTCTCTGGAACTTGAGTGGCACCAAGGTTTCCAGTACTCTCTCTACCCTTCCAGTGGAGGTCTGCTTGGTGTCCATTCCTCTTCGGTCTTTCCATCCTCTTTGACCTTTTACCGCCATTTTTTTGTTATGCTGGTGCCACCAAATATTGGAGAGGGAGAAGAGTAGATGTGAGTTTATGGGATTTGACAGTTTCAGTTCTCTTGGGCTCGTGTAGTGTTCATTGTATATATATTTTTTTTCCTATTTTTATATTTACCTGTGGTTGGTTGATGTTTGCTGGTGATGTTGCTTGGTTTCTGCACTCAAGGATTTTCATCAATATTTTAGCTGTTTTCTTCAATGCCATATGATGCATGGTGGTTGATGTCAGAATGACATGATCCTGGCTGCAGTGCCATATTCCTTTCAGCTCTTTGGAAAGTTCCATGTATTTGGTTTTCTGCCTTATTCTGTTATATACACCCTCTTACCGATGAGGGGTATAAAGTCCTTTTCGCATGCGAGTTGATCGTCTCGTCACCATCACCACCATTTTGAAACATAGTGCATGGTTCTAAATGGTGTCATGACTGTTATGGGAAGATGGAAAAGTTAATTCGGAGCTGTGAGTCTGTATTACATGATGCCAAATTCAGATCAGAGACTTTAGTTACATAAGAAAATTGTAAATTAGTTTAAAAACTCCAGTAATGCAGAATGAAATCGCTCCAGACAAGGCATGAAGCCACTTGATGTAAGCAGCTAACAAGAACAAAAGATGATTATCGCAAAGACAGGAGATGCCTATTGGCCTTAGTCTTGAAAAGACCAAGATTATAGGTAAGAGGAAAACAGTCAGCAGGAAGAGAGTTCCACAAGACTGCAGTACTTGAAACGAAGCTACTGGAATAGGAAGCTGTATTACAATGAGGTATCAAAACAGCGAATTGATGAAGACCACTAGACCAACGAGTCAAATGAGCTGGAACAAAGGAAGCAGGGAATAGATCAGATAATTCTGAAGAACACATTCCATAATAGTATTTATAGAAAAGACTGAGACTAGCAACATCATGTCTGTGAGAGAGGGGGTGCAGAGAAGAAGAAAGGGTAGGACCAATCAAATTACAGATACGTTTCTGCACCTTATCAAAAAAAATTTGAGGGCAGCATGCAAAAACACATTTTTGCTCGTTCAAGTCTTGCCGGCTAAGAGAGTGAGAGGGGTCCCTCCGGAAGTCACATAATTTGCATAAATTTCTGCCCGGTATCACTATCTGACCCCTAAACTTTTCCATGAACACGATTACTACTATGTAACAATTGATCTTCACCCTATGACCTGCTGGGATGGCAAAATCTATGATTTGACAGGTTTTTTTCTTCTTCAGGTTTGTGTCCGTACTTTTTGTCTGCTTGTTCAAACTACAGACGTTTGCATCGTTCTCAATGGACTACCTTCCCCATGTAGTTGTGTTTTTCGTTTTTTGTCTTTTTGGGGCTACTTTGCTGCATTTACTTATTATGCAATCTACTATTTCCTCTTTTTTACATTCACTGTTTTCTTGGGTTTTGTCTATCTTAGCTTTGATATAGTTTGTTCTGATCGCGGTGTTTTGTGTGTCTGTCAATAAGAGTTTGTCTGTGAGTACTTCCATGTCCCTGAGGATTTTATGATTTTCATTTTCCAATATTGTCTCCGGTTTGTTCCTCTTGTGAATTTAATATTCCCTAGAAACTTCCTCCTTTGATGGAAGCTGGCTCAACCTGCCCCGGGATGAATGCTGCACTAAGGTGGAACCGCCTTTAACCGTTGTGCCACAGGTCCATGCATAAACACATACAGATTGTCAAGTTCGAAAAGATGCACCGGAAGAAGGTGGGAGATCACATCTGCCGAAACTAAATGATACAAGTTATCTTGAAAGGTGTACTTTTTCGAATGTCAAAATACTCGAGAGGAGGGCGTGAGCAGTATTTACCTTTGTCTTATATTTCTCACAGAACTAGAACTTATATTTGAGCCATTTTTTTTTTTTTTTTTAATGGAAATCGCTCCAGACAAGGCATGAAGCCACTTGATGTAAGGAAGTAAAAAGAACGAAAGATGATTAATGCAAAGACAGGAGATGTCTATTGGACTTAGTTTTGAAAAGATCAAGGTTATAGGTAGGAGGAAAACAATCAGCAGGAAGAGTTGGTCCCGTGCATCACCAAGGCTTCGCCAGACCTATGTCTAAGTTGCAATTGTTTCCTCCCTGTAAGTCAACCCTAACGTTAAAAGATTTTGCAGCTGAGAAGAAACCTTGACTCCATTTTGTCGTGTATTTCTAATTTTTTTCTTTTATCTGATTGATATTAAGAAAAATCCTCGGCTTATTTAAGTGCAGTCGATTTAAGAGATTCTCTTAATTAAAATGACTTTCCTGACTCTAAGTTTATTAGACCCCTTGATTTTTTTTGTTTTGTTTTTTGAGGGTTTTTTTTTTTATATAAAAAAAATAATTCTATTAATTTTTTTAAAAATAACATGACAGAACTTGTATTTGTTGTGGAGTGACAACATCCCTCCCAACAATAATGTAATTCGTATGAATCAAACTTTTTGCTCTAGTGCTACCAGATCAGGCTGTCTGAAGATACTGGCTTCCTGACCAAGTTAAATAACCCGAAAAGGGTTGATATGCCGTAAAACAAAACAACCAGCTTTTTGGGACCACATGAAGGTGGCCAACATCCCAAAGTGAAAGTTGTAATATGGAATTGACTGGATTCGAACTTGGCACACCCAGGTCGTTAGTCACTTAACTACAGTTTCTATTGTCTTATGTGGCGGGTCAGATCAGATCCCGGCATATCAGCTCTGATACCGTGTCGGCAAGGCTGAATTACCAAAGCTCCTAATGATCAGTTGGTTGTATTGGTTTGCCGACAGTGATAGGAGTGATTCCTGGATATGAAAATGCGGAGACCTTAAGGTAAAAGGTCATCGGAAGGTGGGACGCCCCCAAAAACTCTTTGATGCAAACCATCATGAAGGATCTTAAGACCCCTTAAGCTTAAGCCTTAAATTTCAGACATTTTCTGACCAAAATTGGAATAAGGATTCTAGACATAAGATTTAGTATCATTATATCCGCTTACGAAGATATATGTGGTGGACGATATGCGATCCGAACGAACGCCGGACAGCAAATGGCTTGAATTGCTACCCTCTTTCTTTCCCTGCTTCGTTAGGATACGCTTTTCTTTTTCATCACTAAAGCAAGGGAGTCCAACCAATGAATATCGTTTCTAAGGCAAAGTAATAAACCAACGTGAACTTCGTGACCCCGATAAAAGAATGAGGAAATCAGCAGTTTGGCAGACAGACGTAAGAGACGCACCATGAAGGAGCACACAAGAAGTACCCCTTCCACTTTACCTCCGGGACGACAAGAAAAACCGGACACTTCAAAAGTTACGTACATACTTTCCTTGCCTCGCACACACCTACTTACACACTGATAAGAAGTCAGGCGAACAGAAGCAAATCGCCATGACTCACACACACAGTAGCAGAACAAGGTAAACACACACACGTTACCACACACACATTACCACTTACACACATTAACAAATATAGACGTACACATCTTTAGCCCGTAGTGTCTGATTAAAATAGTGAACATTTCTAACAAAGAACACGAGTTGAATAAACTTTACCAAAGAACATTTTTTCACTAAAACTAACTCTTATATTCCTGTAAAATTGTCGTTCTATAAATGTTTTGTTGATTAATCATGTTTTATTTCATTTTTTATTCACTAAACGCCATTCATGTTAAGTTAGCACTTGCTAGCTGGTGACCCTAATATTTCTCCTCTAATATATCCGTATCCTTCGACATTTCCATTCATTTCGTTGACTGCATCTGAGTTCATGTATAAGATTTAGCACCGGCCATAATTAATAGCTCCTCGCTAATTGGAATAAGGATTCTAGACATACGGTTTAGTATAATTATATTTTGATTTTAATCTTTGTAAAGGGACATAAAAGTGGTGCAAAACTGTTCTGTTTGGGGAATTAATTTTATTCTAGTTTATTTACATATCTATATATATATATATATATATATATAAGGGAGAGAGGGGGGGAGAGAGAAAGGGAGGGAGAGAGGAAAAGGGAGGGAGGGAAACGGAGAGAAAGGGAGAAGAGAAAGGGAGAGAGGAGAAGAGGGGAGGGATGGAGAGAGAGGAGAAGAGGGAAAGGGAGGGAGAGAGAGGAGAAGAGGGAAAGGGAGGGAGAGAAGAGGGAAAGGGAGGGAGAGGGAGAGAAGAGGGAAAGGGAGGGAGAGAGAGGAGAAGAGGGAAAGGGAGGGAGAAGAGGGAAAGGGAGGGAGAGAGAGGAGAAGGGAAAGGGAGGGAGAGAGAGGAGAAGGGAAAGGGAGGGAGAGAGAGGAGAAGAGAAAGGGAGGGAGAGAGAGGAGAAGAGAAAGGGAAATGGAGAGAGGAGGAAAGAGCGAAGAGATTATACTTACTTATTTAGTCTAGTTTTGTCCATTTAAAAATGTGAAAAGTTAAGATTTTCTCGTGATGGTATAAATCTTTTATCTTTGTCTATCAAAAACAAACATGGCCGCAGCAACCGCATCAACTGAGTAAAAATCTAGGTCAACCTTTTTGTGCCTTAATTGAAAACGAGATTAAACCCAGAAAGGAGAGGCTGACTAATCTCTTTAAAAAAAAAATGAAAAAAGGCTGAGTTTTTTTTTTTCTCCTTTTTATTTAAAAAAAGAATAGTTTTTTTTTTTTTAATTTAATATTGATTAGCTGCATCTATCCGGCGTTCCCCGGGAGTCATTTTGCTTTCGTTTTGATTTCGCTCATTTACCACAGCCCTCCCTCTCTTCTTGCCTTTTCTCTCAATTAGTTTCTTGTAATTAAATATTTACATTTTTGGAAAGATAATTCAAGGAGAGATATGCATGTATATCGGTTTTGCAATAAAATCGATAAGATGTCTTATAAAATGTTGAAATTTAAATCCCATAAATACTTTCGAATTTGTGTTTTCTTTGAACAACGAAACGGGCATTGTAAGAAATGCAAATATATCTTATATGTATGTATATGTATATATTAAATTCCCGAAACAGTTTTTCATGGTAAACAACTGATGATCCCTTAAAATAGTGTTAGAAACTAACTAATATAATAACTGTAAAAAATAAATTGACTTACATGAGTGATTTTCCACTGGAAGACTTGAGACTATAAGTTTTTTTTAGTTTTTTTTTTTTTTTTTTTTTATATAGTTTTAATGGTTGAGAAACTTCCGAGACTATATATATGTAAAAATAAAAATGGAATAAAGGATAAGCAAATCAACAACTAGCAAAAATAAACTCAAAAACACATATTGAACAGTTCTACCAAAATATTTCAATTGTTAAGACAATCATCATCAGTTGGCAGCAGAACTTTAATTAAAAACAAAAGTTTTCAAATTTATACAAAGAACGTAATTTGGAGAAAAAAAATAGTCACGTGTAATAAACAGTAGAAAGGGAGAAAGAAATATGTATATATATATATATATATATATATATATATAATATGAAAGTAAAAGTATAATGTATACTTTTAAATTAAATTTGAACCTATCATGAAATAATTTATGCTCGATATACAAGATAGACCAAATACATAGACAAATGAAAGAAGAGAAATAAAAGATGTGACAATAACAAATCTATTAAGTTTTCAGTTATTCAAAACCAGGTATATTCATTTAAAGAATATTTATTTTTTCCTTCCTTAAGCCATGGCTTTTCAAAGAATAGATTCTTAAGCAATTTCTTTTACAACAGGACTACTTCACATCTGATGGATTAATTCCTTTTGAATCTATTACATTTGAACCCACTGCTGCCTTCTTCATGAATCATCCAACGGTGAACTTTGTTTTTTCTTTCCACTTTCAACCTTTTTTTTCTCTGGACATTTTCTATATTTTTCTACATTTTCCCCAAAATTTATGTAACACATTTGCATTTACACCTTTTCAAATTATGATTTTCGGTACATCCTTTGCCAACTTATCTATTTGTACTCCTTTGATGATAATAATCCATTCTTTGAAAAGCCATGGCTTAAGGAAGGAAAATAAATATTCTGTAATTAAATATACTTTGTTTTGAATGACTGAAGACGTAATAGATTTGTTATTGTCACATCTTTTATTTCTCTTTTTTCATTTGTCATATATATATATATATTAGGGGAGGTCGATTTTGAAACTGTAAATTATCGCACTCGAAGAAAGTTGCCAAATAATGTCAAAAGTTACCACAAGAAATATTTTTCTTCAAAATTTTGTATTTATTTGAGCATTGCAACTTTAAGATCAAATAAATCGAGATTTTTTCTCACTGCCGAGATTTCACCGGCAGATGTGTCGCCTTAAATTAAACCCGGGTTTTAACAAAAAAAAGTAATACATTACTTAATAATAAATATTTTAAAGTTTATTATTATTTTTCTTAAGAAATTAAATGTACATATTCAAATTAAAAAGGAATAAAACACTATGATATTTAATGTTATATATAAATAATTATTTGTTTACATAGGCGTTTTATTTATTGGATATTTTTTATGGTATTCACCGGTTGAAAATTCATCGGGCGAATTTGACTTCCCGTGTTGATTGTCTGTTTAATTATCACACATATATATTGAATTGTCGAGCGCTGGCTTATCTAATCCCACTTTCCCGACCTTTTGTCACACCTTACCTTGTGGGAGTTAGATAAATAAAAACTAGTTCAGCCAGGGGGTTTTACCCCACCAAATAAACCGGTATCGTCCGGGCCTAGATTCACGCCCGTCTATTGGGGCTTGTCCGTCCTGTGCAGTTCTAGGAGGTGCATCTCCCAGGTTTTGCCTTCCCTCTTTGGGGAGGAGTAAGTTTATTGCTTACTGTCTGAGGCGGCCCTACCGGGGAATGCCGACGAAGCTGCCAGGCAATTTTTAAATGGCCAGAGTGCTCACCTCTCGAGCACTGGCTTTCTCATCCCACTTTCCTGACCTTTTGTCAATCTTACCTTGTTGGGGGTAGATAAATAAAATCTAGTTCAGCCAGGGGTTTTTACCCCACCAAATAAACCGGTATCGTCCGGGCCTTTGGGTCTGGATTTACGCCCGTCTATTGGGGCTTGTCCGTCCTGTGCAATTCTAGGAGGTGCATCCTCCCAGGCTTTGCCTTTCCTCTTTGGGGAGGAGTAAGTTTATTGCTAACTGTCTGAGGCGCCCCTACAGGGGAATGCCGACGGGGCTGCCCAGTCAATTTTTTAATGGCCAGAGTGCTCACCTCTATAGCGCAGGGTTATCTAATCCCACTTTCCTGACCTTGTGTCACATCTTACCTTGTTGGAGGTAGATAAATAAAACTATTTCAGCCAGGAGTTTTTACCCCACCTAAAATATATGTATTGGAGTTGATGGGAGAATGGATAAGGACACATTGATGTATAAGGAAATTGTGGATGAAAATAGACAGAGAATTATGAAAAAAACTAAGGGACCAGAACACCATTTAACTTTTACAAAAGAAACACCATGTGAAAGTAAATATCTGACACATAGAGTTCTTCCGAATAGTGGTGCAACAGGTGCTGTTCATGCAGATCAAGTGGTGGATGTTTTGCATGAATTCCACAGTGAGAACAGTATCAAGGCTATACTTGTTGACAACACTAATACCAACACAAGTTGCGATGGTGGAATGGTTGCAATTTTAGAAAAAAAACTTTTTAAAATTCTTCACACAATTGGTTGCTCTTTGCATCATAATGAACTACCTTTCAGAGCCCTTTTTAAAAACATAGATGGTTGCGCAAAGGGCCCTACAACATTCAGTAGCCCTCTGGGGAAATTATGCTCAAATGATTGATATGATTTACCCCAAATATCATTTTCCAAAATTGATGAAATACATGATCTTAGTTCTGACCAAAGACTCCTTTATGAATACACAGTAGGTATTTCTAGAGGTAAGGTTGACTCTAGATATGCCTCCTGGAAAATTGGTCCTTTAAACCAAGCAAGATGGTTAACTTTGGCCATCAGGCTTATGTGTTTATGGACTCGTGGTGCATACCCACAAAGGCACACAACAAAACTACACTATGTAGTAAATTTTATTGTAAATGTGTATGCCACTTTTTGGTTTGAAATTAAAAGAAATAGTAAATTCCACAATCAGTAAGTGCACATTTTTAATATGACCCAGAGGATTAAGGAGAAGCCTCAGGAAATCCAAGATATCACATTTAGAAATATACAAGGTAATACATTTTGTTTACTGCCTGAAAACTTTCTATATTCCATGGTTAAATCTGAGGAGATTGAAGTAAGAGAAGAAGCTTTAAAAAGAATTTTGGCCATTAGGTAAGTAATATTTATTCATATATCTCTGACTCAATTATTTATTCCAATTTATAGAATGATTTTTAAAGATTTTATCTAATTTCACCATAATTATTAAAGCAGTACAGATTGGAATTTTTTAATAATTCAATTAATTAATTTGTTCTTTCAGGAGTGAGGAGTCAACCAGAAAAAGATTAAAAAGAATACTACCTATTAATTTTAATGCCACACATTGGACACAATTAATAGATTTAAAATTATGAGGCATTTTTGAACCACCAATGACGGAAGATTTTACTGAATCTGAACTTCGAGAATCGTTGATGAATGGAACCAAGCTTGACTTGCCAGATTTGCCCTCACATTCTCAGGGTGTGGAACGGGCAGTTAAGTTAATAACAGAAGCTTCACAAACTGTATATGGTTTTGAAGCAAGGCATCAACACATTACAGCCAAAGTTTTGAGTCAGAAATTGAGACCAGCATTTTTGTCTAAGGGGTCTTATATGGAGCAATTTGACTCTCTATATTAAGCTTCATTAAAATAGTGTTAGGTTTTTCCTTATTTCTTTGCTTGTTATATTTTCACTAATAACAGAAAAAATCATTTTTTTAGGTATTCAAATATTACTGTTTAATTCATAACGTTAAAAGGTAGTTTACAAAAGCAGATACTGAAAATGAGGGGGGGGGGGGCAAATTTTCAATTTGAAGATTTCTTTAATTCATATCATTTTTATAAAATAAAAGGACATTCCCTGCTTTTAAATGCTAAAATTATTTGGTTTTCACACCAATATTCAAGCAAATCTTGCAAAAACGAGGAATTTTCAGTATATTCTTGTCTACGATCTTTGATACCAAACGCTCAAAAAACCGCTGAAGTTTTTGATCTAATTTTTGGCATGAGTATTTAATAGGTCTATATACAACTTTCGGAACGTGCCTTTTTTTAATATTTAAAAAAAAGTGTAAAATCGACCTACCCTAATATATATATATGTGATAAAGAATAGAAAAATGGGTACTACTCCAGGGTTTGTGCCTAATTTCCGTGACTGCTCGGCAGCAGCGATCCGACAGCTCACGGCAGCGTCCGAGACCTGCAGAGTCGAAAACTAGGCTGTAAACAAAACTGGACAAAAAAAAAAAAAAAATATCTGTCGCGCAACCCTAACCGGCGACTCGGAGACCCAGGGCATACGGTGGAAATAGACGAGTCTCTATTCAACCGCCGGGAAAAAAACAAACAATGCTGGCCGTGTTTTCTCCAACCGCTCTGGGTCTTCGGGGGGGATACGACCCCCGCAGAGAAGGAGGGGTTTCCTGGTGACAGTGCCTAACAGGAATGCCGAAACCCTCCTTCCAATAATGAAGACAGTACCTGGGACGACGGTAGTATCCGATTGCTGGAGGGCATATAACAGTTTTTCGCTCAGCCTAACAAAACAAGCAAAAGTAGCATTAACCCCTGAACATCTACGAGAAAATATACGTAATTCCCCCCCCCCCCCCAAAAAAAAAATATATATAAAAAAGAACTTGCCTAATTGTAAAATTGACTTCTTTGCTTTACATAACACGAAACACATAAAAACAAAACATGAAAATGTTTCATTTTGCCCACGAAAACAATAAAAAAAACAAGTTTATTTATAGTTCTTCAGCTATGGGTTTGTTCATTTCTTTCATTTTTTTTTTATAAAAATATATGCATTTCTTTTTCTTTCCGTATATTCATCGTCTTATATTGTCGTCTGCCAACCTTCCATTGTTTTTTTGCACGATTTTTCGGTTTTGTTTATACAGCCTCGTTTTCGACTCGGCAGGTCTCGGACGCTTCCGCGACCTGTCGGATCGATGCAGCCGAGCAGTCACGGAAAGTAGGCGCAAACCCTGGAGTAGTACCGAAAAATGTTCCAATGTAATGGAAAATGAAATAATGAAAATCTAAATATTAATTAAATATCCATCTACGTTTCTACCATTATTAGGTTTCATCAGGATGGGAGATTGAAGAAAAAGAAAAAATACAGCAACAAGTACCAAAGTCTGAGAAAATAAATGTAGGGAAGAGCTCAGCAGTGAGAACGCTGAGAATTGTGCTACGGCAGAACAGCCGATAAAAGTTTGAAAAGTGAGCGTTCAGAAGTCAACGGTTTATATAACGTTCCATAGAACATTACAACCAATAAAAGTTTGAAAAGTGAGCGTTCAGAAGTCGACGGTATATATAACGTTCCATAAAACTTTTAAAAAATAAATGAGGAAGAGGGAAGGGAGGACAGGAAAAAAGAAAGAGAAAAAGAAAAAATAATAAAAGTATGGATCGCAGAAGAGAAAGATATAAATATATATGTTTGTGTAATTATGTATCATTGTGTTAAAAAAAATTATGTAAATGTATTTATTGGATTATGTAATTCCTAATAATTCATATATAATTTGGTTGATCATAAGTAAATTCATAAAATTTATTTATCAATAAATGTAAGCTATTTATATGTACTTTTATTATGTAGCTTAAAGACATCAGATATTTCTTTCATACCAAGCTTAGAGAGAAGAGTCTCAAGGAGAGTGTCGTCTTCTGGCTTGACATGGCAGATTCATCGAATCATGGCTCTTTCGTTGGTTGCGCTGCAGTCTTTTGAGAGTGCTTGCCGATGCAGCTTATACCTTGGAGCCATAAAGCATAACATTCCTCACACAGCTGGTGTACACCTGTCCTCTAGTCGTGACAACCAGATGCTTATTTGTTAAGATGGACGGGAGTTCTCTAAAGCCCCTCCAGGCAGACTTATATCGAGCAATAGCAGCAGTCTCACAACCACCATCGGCTGAAAGAGAGTCGCCCAGGTGGCAGAACTCGGCTACAGCTTCCAGTTTGCTATCCCCAACTGAGAGCTCTTTCACTGGCCTGTCGTTGATTGGTCTAGCTGTGCCCATACAGCGAGGACACCTATAAATATATAAATTAATTGAAGCAAACATTGTTAAAAATAACCGAATTCTTCTGCTTACTTATAACTTTTTCTTATTGGTTCCCCGATTTATAAAATGGGGGGGGGGGGCTTATGCTTTGAGGCATGTCCGTCCGTCGGTCCGGATTTTTCTCCGCAACCATCCATTGAATTTCTCTGAAATTTTGCATGAAGTTGTAACTTTGGTCAGGTTAGAAAGTTACATTCTCCGATTTTTGAAAAAAAATCTGGTTAGCCCTCCCAGGGAATCAAAAGGCCCCGAAATGGCAAAAAAAATGACATTTTTTGCCCCATAACTTTTCATCCATCAATTCAATTTCTCTGAAACTTGGCCAAAATGTGGAGGCAATTGTTCCTAATAGAAAATAAGTATCGCTGACCTTGGAAAAAATCTGGCTCGCGCCCCCAGGGGGTCAAAAGCCCCCAAAATACCAAAAAATTACCCTTTTCTCCCATAACGTTTGATCCATCCATTCAATTTTTCTGAAACTTGGCCAAAATGTAGAGGCAATTGTTCTGGATATAAAATGAGCATCCTTGACCTCAAAAAAATTCTGGTTCGCGCCCCCAGGGAGTCAAAGGGGGGTCAAAAATGCCCCAAATTGTCCACTCACCTCATCGAGTCACATACAGAGGGGGACCACGCATGCGCGGCTTGTTTTAAAAAATTTTCTAATTATCTTTTTTGTGTTATATTTAAAAAAAATTAATGTATCACAAACGTTTTCGATTCTTCGTCGAATCATCATCAGGTGACAAAAGCAAATGAACAAAAAAAGCTGGACAAACGAAGAGAATTTAAAAAGGCAGCAGAGAATGCGCATGTGATATCAGTTAGACACCAAAAGAATGAACTCACACAGTTCCAAGAAAGACGTTAACAATTAAAATTCCGGAACACCAGAATCAGCATAACAGGATAAAATTGTATAACATTAAGCATTTTAAAATGTTGTTACTGGTTTCATACATAACGTTATTAATTGTATAACGTTAAACATTTTAAAATGGTGTTACTGGTTTCATACATAACGTTATTAATTGTATAACGTTAAGCATTTTAAAATGTTGTTACTGGTTTCATACATAACGTTATTAATTGTATAACGTTAAACATTTTAAAATGTTGTTACTGGTTTCATACATAATGTTATTAATTGTAGGTTGCTGGGTTTTAATGAAGATAGCTGTAATTAATAACATTATGTATTATTTTCCCTCGCTGATAAGTCGGGCAATCACTCGGTTAACAGTGGAAAGTGGCATCTTGAGATTTGCAACTATTTAACGCTGATTTAGTCCATCTTCAAATAATATGGTTCCGTTGAAACTCTGAGAATTTTGATGAGTCTTTGACCAGTGTAATACTTAAATGGTGATAGATGTTAAGTATATATAATATATATATATATATATATATATATATATATATATATATATATGTGTGTGTGTGTGTGTATGTTAAGTATATATATATATGATTATTAATGACAATATATGTATTAGCATATACTATCAGTGCCCTTTTACTTTGCAGTCTCCTTAAAAGATTCAGCTCGATGATTGTCAATTAGTGACAACAGAGCAAATATAAGTCAGGTTCATATTATATTCCAATAACCATGGTTTTATTTTTATTTTTATTTTTTTCACATTTCCAAAAAACATTTCTGTGAGATATATTTTTATGGTCCTTTCATTTAAAACGTACCGTAAAAAATACATCTCACAGAAATGTTATGTTTTTTTGGGAAATGTGAAAAAATAAAAATAATAAAATAAAAACATGGTTATTGAAATATAAAATATATATATATATATATATATATATATATTATATAATGGCTGACCTCTGAAGATTCCACGTGAGTTCAAAGTTTCCTTCTGAACGTTTGTCGATCATGTAACACTAGGTTGTATAATTTTTTTCAAATTAGGAACTTTTCATGTATTTTTTTCTGACTAACTTGAGGTGAACAGATCCAATATTGCTATAATAATGTTGTTTTGTTCACTTTAAGTGAAACGATACGTAAAATAATTTGCACTGAAATGTATCTGTTTTGAAAATGTTCTGTAAAAAAAAAATTTTAATCTTGGCTTTTGGAATATAAATGAACTTTATATATATATATATATATATATATATATAGTATATATATATATAATATATATATTTTTATAGCTGAAACACACTTTTGTCACTTAGTATAAAATATCAATGTTTCAAACTTTGACTACTGCTTTGTACGGCTCCGAGTGCTGGTCGTCGGCGAAGGAAGCAGAAACTTTAACCACATATGAATTATGTTTGTGGGATGTCTATTCATTTCTGTCATATCAGATTGGAATCCTTAGCATATTCGTAACAGAAGCTGCACTTTGCGGTGAGTAGCGGAGCACAGAGCTAGTGAATAATTCTATTTTTTATGAAAAAAGAAACAAGATGGCAGTGGGTAATCACTGGTGTCTCGATAAAAATACTGGTCCCCATCACCTCACTAAGTTGGCATCAGAAAAGGGCATCCGGCCTATAAAAAAATTTGCCTCAATTAATGAAATATTTCTCCCCCCCCCCCCCCCCAAAAAAAAAAAACTACATCCTAGGATGGGGTGCTGCTACCATATCTGAGGACGTGCCAATCAGAGGACTCTTTTTCTCTTTTTTTTGCCTCGACATATCACAAAATCAGCCTCACAATCTAGTTGGGGGAAATCTCTTCTCTACAACCCGTTTCTCAAAGAAGAGATGTTGCTAGTCTTTCTCTGCTCTATCATTATTTTCACGGAAGGTGCTCGACTGAGCTCCGATATCTTCTCTTCTCTGCAGTCCCTTTCTCAAAGAGACGTTGCTAGTCTTTCTCTGCTCGATCGTTATTTTCACGGAAGGTGCTCGACTGAGCTCCGATATCTTCTCTTCTCTGCAGTCTCTTTCTCAAAGAAGAGATGTTGCTAGTCTTTCTCTACTCTATCGTTATTTCCATGGAAGGTGCTCGACTGAGCTCCGATATCTTCTCTTCTCTGCAGTCCCTTTCTCAAAGAAGAGATGTTGCTAGTCTTTCTCTACTCTATCGTTATTTCCACGGAAGGTGCTCGACTGAGCTCCAATCTCTGGTTCCTCCTTATAAGACATTCACAGCAAGAACTCGTCTTTCTACCACAAGTAAAAAGAACTTTCTTTCCTATCTCCATGTGATTAGCGTCAGCCAATGTTTCCATGAACAGAATTTCTTTTTAAGAGCTTCCCGTCTGTGAGCCAGATTGCCACAGGACTGCTTCTCTGCAGACTACAACATTATCATCTTCAATTCTAAAGTCAACAGATACTTGTCACAGACATTCCTCATAAATTGAGAGGTTGAGGACATGCGTTGCATGGAAAGACATTATATGAGGATGACACAATGGATGTGTAATGTGAGTCTTAAAGACAGGTTTAGATCTGATGACCTCAGAGGATGATTAAATCTGGACAGTATAGGAAAATGTGTGCAGAAGAGTAGACTTCAATGGTATGGTTATGTTGAAAGAATGGATGGGGGTTCTTAGGTTATTAAGTGTAGAACAGTTAAGGTAGCAGGGTCAGTTCACAGGGGAAGGCAAAAGAAAACATGGGGGGAAATGATAAAAATGGACCTGAGAGAAAGAGGGATAAATAAAGACCTGGTCAGAGATAGGTTACTTTTGGAAGTCGATTTTTTAAAGCTGTCCAACACATGTCAGCATGTAAAACGGACGTTAAACTGAAGATGATGATGGTGTCGAACCATGTGCTGCCCCTCTCGACGACCGTCGACCCCAACGTTGTGTTTCCGTGGTCTTCTTCTTTGTCTTCATCGTCCAGCCGAGTCGTCTATCCACTGATGAATCGTCGAGGGCACAGCACTGGTCCACAAGTTAAAATAAAAAAAACACAACTCTCGGTAAATAACGCGAACACATATACGTTGTGTATAATTTAGTTTGAACTATGAGTGTGTGTGACACCGTCCTGTCGAGACCCCCATTGTCGTTGCTCAAGTCGTCAGCTCATCTCATCGTTTTCCCGGTCCGATCTGCTCTCTCGGGAGATTCGATCCTAACTCTCGGGAAGTTCGATCCTAACTGCCCGGCTTCTCTCCAAAACACTGACTCGTCAACCCCTTGCCATACACCTTACTGTTGTCAAACTGTCGTAAAACTAACCTACCTTACTGTAGTCAGATGTCGTAAAAAAACTGTCACTTCTAAATGTCGCCTGTCCTGAACAATGGAAATTGACCACTCCCGCAATTCTTTTGTCTCTGTCGAGTAGTCATTTCCTATCCCGTATTTTCTTTTGTCTTTGTCGATGAGTCACTTCCTATTCTTGCGACCTCCATTGTATCACAATGGTGATAAGTAATCAAATATTGTTAATTCCATGAATGATTTTCAATCCTTTCATAATATTCTTCATCTTTTAACTGACAATCCATCTATCTCATTAACTCATATCCTCGAGTGCCCGATTATACCGATTTTATTTCTCAATCAATTTTTGTTTCATTTTTTTTTTCAGACTTGCCGTACGGACTTTCTGAAATCCTTGTGTCCGTATTTTTTGGTTTGATTTTCTTCATTGTCCTGCTCTACGTTCGCCGTTACCTTCTCCGATTGCTTCTCTCGTACAGAGGATGGATGTGTAAGTATAACTTTATCTATACCTTCCCCCTGACCCCCTTACTCTTCTCTCGTCATTTCAGAGATTCGGTATTCTTATCCTTAAATATCCGTCATCTACTCGCGCTAAAATCGTGGGTGAGTCTCAACCTCTTTTTATCCCGAAAAAGCGGCTCACGAGAAAAAAAATTTCTACTTAGAATTTTTTGTTGTAATGGCTCACGTGAGCGTTACAAACACTCTAGTATTTTTTCTTTTTTTTTTTTTTATGGAAATCGCTCCAGACAAGGTATGAAGCCAATTGATGTAAGGACCTAACAAATATGATTATCACAAAGACAGGAGATGCCTATTGGCAAGTTCCATGTATGTGTTTGGTTTTCTCCCTTATTCTGTTATATACACCCGCTTACCGATGGGTGTATAAAGTCGTTTACGCATGCGAGTTGATCGTCTCGTCACCATCACCACCATTGTGAAACATCGTGCATGGTTCTAAATGGTGTCATGACTGTTATGGGAAGATAGAAAAGTTAATTCGGAGCTGTGAGAGTCTGTATTACATAATGCCAAATTCTAAGATCAGACACTTTAGTCACATAAGAAATTTGTAAATTAGTTTTAAAAATCCAGTAATGCAGAATGAAATCGCTCCAGACAAGGCATGAAGCCACTTGATGTAAGCAGTTAACAAGAACGAAATATGATTATCGCAAAGACAGGAGATGCCTATTGACCTTAGTCTTGAAAAGACCAAAGTTATAGGTAGGAGGAAAACAGTCAGCTGAAAGAGACGCACATTTTTCTACAGAATATGAAATCATCTACGCATGTATTACTAGAATGCTTATCAAGTCACCAGTGACATCATGCGAAAGAAACAGTGCATTGTCGTATGCACTCACCATTCCTTTTAAGTGCGTTAACTCGCTTGTTCCATAAATGAAGTGCATCATTTAATCCATAGATGCATCTTTTCATCTTCCACACCTGTGATTCTGGATTCTATACACGCATCGGATGCTGGTCTCCAGCAGAAATGTTGAGGTAAAATCATAACCGAAGCCGTTGACGGCTGCACGTAGGAGAGTCTGTTTCTAAGTTATGGGAATCTTCTTCACAACCACGTGCAACAAGACGAGCCTTCATCTTTTTGTCATTCACAAAGTTTTATATTATCACCCCCCTAAACCTAACCCAGGCCGGGCAACCTTTTCAGAGTGAGGGCCAGATGAGACTTTTGGAAGGAGATCGCGGGCCGGAGTAAAAAACGAAATCTCAGAATTACTATATTTTGTTTACATGAATAAATTGTACAAAAATTGCATTGAACACTCTACAAATCTGACATTTTTTCTCAAGAGGCTTCTGTATGTGATGTTATAAAAGGCGCCGACGAAGAGCCATTTTGGAATCATAAAAAATAATGACGTTTTAACACACCTCACATACGTTCTCTGTTTCATGCCTTTCCTCGTCTCACGTTTCCTCTTTGTCTCTCTCTTTCTCTTTTTCTATTTTTATCTCTTAATAGTTAAAGAAAAATGAAATATACATGCATCATCGCTCGCTGATATTTATACATT
>OY744544.1:68994887-69069887 GCA_963556195.1 Sepiola atlantica
AACTGTCACTAATCGGCCTAGAATTAAATTTCTGGAGCATTTTTAATGGCAGCTAACAGAATGAAAAAGGGATCATAAAAAACAAATATGCAACAAATGTTACCAAAGGCAAGATAGTTGCTCTTCTACCTACCTGGATAAGTTTATTTGTGTTTTAACTTATTTTAAAGCGCCTTTTTGTTTTTTCAAAACAAACCTGGTGTTCAACTGTTCAGTTAGAACGAAAAACAAAAATGGCTGTTCATGCACGGGGATCCTTGATAATCGGTGAAAAATCGAAAAATCAACAAAATAGTGTTAGAAACACATCCAATAAATGTCACCAATCGTAGTAAAATGTATTGTTCTACCAGTATTTTGCTTAATTTTCGTTTTTTGAGCGATTATCGAAACTGTTATTTCAGCCATTTTTTCTTGTTCTACCTGAACAGGTGGACACCAGGTTTGTTTTGAACAACAAACAAAAACGCTTTAAAATGAGTTAAAACACAAATAAATTTATCCAGGTTAGTAGAAGAGTAACTTATCTTGCCTTTGGTACCATTTGTTTTTTTGTTTTTTACCCCTTTTTCGTTATAAATACCCAATTTACGATCGATTGCAAACAGTGATTAGGTTTTTTTTGTTTTGTTTTTTTTTTTAATTTTAGATTTATTTTTAATTTTAGATTTTTTTTTAATCTTAGATTTTTTTTCTTTTTAAATTTGAGAGTTTTGAAACTTTCTTTAAGTGTTTATTTAATTTCATTTCCGATCGATTGCTAACAGTTATTTGTTTTTTTTGTTTTTTAAATTTTAGATTTTTTTTTTTAATTTTCGATTTTTTTTTAGTTTAAATTTTTTAAATTTTTTATTTTAGATTTTTTAATCTTAGATTTTTTTCTTTTTAAATTTTAGAGTTTTGGAACTTTAAGTGTTTATTTAATTTCATTTCCGATCGATTGCTAACAGTTATTAGTTTTTTTTTTGTTTTGTTTTTTTAATTTTAGATTTTTTTTTTAATTTTAGATTTTTTTTTTTAATTTTAGATTTTTTTTTTTAATTTTAGATTTTTTTTTTTTAATTTTAGATTTTTTTTTTTTAATTTTAGATTTTTTTTTTTAATTTTAGATTTTTTAATCTTAGATTTTATTTTATTTTAAATTTTAGAGTTTTGGAACTTTAAGTGTTTATTTAATTTCATTTCCGGTCGATTGCTAACAGTTATTAGTTGTTTTTTTGTTTTTTTTTAATTTTAGATTTTTTTTTTAATTTTAGATTTTTTTTTTAATTTTAGATTTTTTGATTTTTTATTTTAGATTTTTTTAATTTTTTATTTTAGATTTTTTAATCTTAGATTTTTTTCTTTTTAAATTTTAGAGTTTTGGAACTTTAATTGTTTATTTAATTTCATTTCCGATCGATTGCTAACAGTTATTTGTTTTTTTTGTTTTTTAAATTTTAGATTTTTTTATTTTTAATTTTAGATTTTTTTAATTTTTTATTTTAGATTTTTTAATCTTAGATTTTTTTCTTTTTAAATTTTAGAGTTTTGGAACTTTCTTTGTTTATTTAATTTCATTTCCGATCGATTGCTAACAGTTATTTGTTTTTTTTGTTTTTTAAATTTTAGATTTTTTTATTTTTAATTTTAGATTTTTTTAATTTTTTATTTTAGATTTTTTAATCTTAGATTTTTTTCTTTTTAAATTTGAGAGTTTTGGAACTTTCTTTAAGTGTTTATTTAATTTCATTTCCGATCGATTGCTAACAGTTATTAGTTGTATTTTTGTTGGATTTTCGATTTTTCTGTTAAACATACAACAGCGAATCTTCCATCCATGGCAGCCATTTTGATTTTTTTTTTTTTCTTTCGAGCCTCCGTTTAGGAGGTACACGTGCAGTAAGTTCATCGAAGCATTTTCTGTGGAAGTTTGATTGCGGCGATGGGACAGGGGATGGAGCTTGGTACAGTCGGGGGAGCAAGAAAGGAATTCCAAAGGCAAGTGGTGGGATTTTAATGCTTCTTGGCTAGGTCAGGGGTATTTACGTTGAGGAGAAACAGGGAGCAAGGAAGGAATTCCAAAGGCTAGCCTGGTGATACCAGATCAGGCTGCCCTGTGGCTCCCTGAGACGAAATTCACCTACATTGACGTTTTTTTTTTTTTTTTTTTTTTTTTTTTTGTAAAACTTAATTATGTTCTACAAAACCAAAAACAAAAACAACAGCCCCTCTCCCTTTCTCCCTCCCCTTTTTTATTTTATTTTTAGAACTTGAAGCATAAATCTTTTACTATAATGACCAGATTCGGCATTAAATAACCCAAAAAGGGTTGATATGCCGTAAAACAAAACTACCAAACCAAAAACGATGATTAAACATTTGAAGATATAAAGAACTTGAAGCATAAAAACTTTTACTATAATGACCAGATTCGGCATTAAATAACCCAAAAAGGGTTGATATGCCGTAAAACAAAACTACCAAACCAAAGGCTAGAAGTTCGAGGAAAGAAGTTATTAGAGTAGAAAGCCTTCTGCCATCTGGGGACCTCTACAGTGAAGGGGTGGGATTTTGTTGCTTGTCGGATTGGTCGGGGGTATTTATGTCGAAGGGGACACAAGTGCAGCAAGTTCGCCGGAGCACATTCCGTTGGAGAGATGCAACATGGTGTCGATGGGACAGGGGATGGAGCTTGGTAGGACTTATTAGGTTAGAGGCTCTTTTTTTGGACCCTGTCTAAGAGGGAGAGACTAGAGGTTGGTGCACCAGGCCATATGTGGCAACAATACTCCATGCATGGGCGGATGGTGGCTTTGTAGGGATATAGGATACCGGCAGGTGTAGGAAGTTTTCTAGCCCAGTAAAGGGAGCCCACCTTCTTTTTACTGCAGACTTGGCAGTATCTTCTCTGTATTTATTTCAATTCATGTTATCTGAAAGAAGAAATCAATAAGTGTTATCCATTTCAGTTGTTATTGATCTGTGATCACTTCAAAGGGAGCTATCGAGAAAGAAACGCTGTCGAGTATCTGAATGTTCTTTGATTTTTTTCGTTCGGAGATCAGATTCCAAGCAGAACTGTTACCATTTAGAAAGATCGAGAATCTCTTATGTTCAGAAACCGCGGGAACGGAAATTTTCTTAGATTTGAGATTTCCATTTAGAAAGATCGAGAATCTCTTATGTTCAGAAACCGCGGGAACGGAAATTTTCTTAGATTTGAGATTTTCCGGGGTTTTTTTTTTTTTTTTTTTTTTTTTTTTTGTGTCCGATCAATCTCAGACATTGAAATATCGATAACATGTTTGTAACCGAAGGTTTTATGAAAATTAACATTTTTTCTTTTATTTTTTTTATTGGATGTTTTTTAAAAAATATTTCAGCAGTTTATGATCGATTGGTGGAATGCACAAAAGCGCACGATTATGGGGGGGGGGGGTAACTTTTGTATGACACGAAATTGCATCTAGTCTTGAGCCCCCAATTTGGGAGCTTTTGGGGAAGTGTGGAATCCCCCCTTCTGACTAGATTGTGGTCTCAACAGGCGATAACTTTCAACAAAATTGAGGATCTACCAAATGCTGATATGCACAATACTGCCGTATGGCTGCGTGAGTTGGCCGTTGCGCAAAGAAGATCTTCACGCACCCAACGTCTTCAACATGCACTGCCTACAACGCATCTGTCTCTTCGACCAAATCCCAAACTGCATGATCTGTGAAAGCTGCAACACCACCGGCATCACAGAGACTCTTCTTAAAGAAGAGACTTCGGTAGTTTGATCATGTTCTTCGTTGTCCTGAGGTGGAATTTATCCGCAAGTTGGTAGTCCCAAATTGCACCCGCTAGAGGAAGCACAGAGGCGGCCAATTGAAGACTTGGATCGAAACAGTCTTCTACATCTTCGTCTTTGTCTTCTTAAATTTCGTCGTCGTCTTTTTTTTCATCTTTTTCTTTCTTTTCGTCTTTTTTTCTATTTCTTTTTTTAATTTCTTTTTATTTCGTTTTTTCTATTTTCGTTTTTTCTATTTTCGTTTTTTCTATTTTCGTTTTTTCTATTTTCGTTTTTTCTATTTTCGTCGTTTTCATCTTTTTCGTCGTTCTCATCTTTTTCGTCGCTCTCATCTTTTTCGTCGTTCTCATCTTTTTCGTCGTTCTCATCTTTTTCGTCGTTATTATTTTTTTTTCTACACAAATTTCTTAATATTATTCATCTCCCTTTTCCTTGGTATCATTATTATTATTATTATTATATTCAATAATAGTGTGGGATACGGGACATGTCCATAATTGACAGGCTATTCAGAACAAAATATTGATTTTGTAGGATGTTTCACTTCAAGAATCTGACTGACTTAATTTTATATATTAGATGTGTGTTTATACAAATATATTTACCTTTTATTTTCCTGAACAAGAATGATTTTTTTTTCCTTTTGGTTTGACAGAATAAAATCCCATCAGAAAATAATTGGCCATTAGTTTTCCTCCTTTCAAGAATACATTATTTACTTGTTACATTTTGTTTGTTATGTATATGCGTGTATATCTGTGTGTATATGTGTGTGTATGTATGTGTATGTGTGTGTAGATATGTGTAGATATATTTTTTTTTAGCCTTTTATTTATTTATTTATTTATTTATTTATTGCCTTTCAGCACTCCCGGGTTTTTCTACGCACAAGATTGCGCTGATTGAAGGGGAATTGTGACAAGGCCAGTGTCTGTAGACATTACGACTTTCCTAATGAATAGCGCAAAGTTATGGGCTTCATAGAAGTTGATGTCACTGTGATTAATGGGGGTGCGTACTTGGCCTAATGGATACCGTTTTGGTCTATGGAATCAGAATTCTGCGTTCAAATCCTATTGGATCTATGTTGTTAATTTATGCACTAACGCAGTTTGAAAAGGCATGAACTCAAACTCCCCACCGCCGATCGAAGACCTTATGTTTTATTAAAAATACGGCATAAACACGTTGTCATCGGTCCTTGTTAGATCACCGAAGTTCAGCGATATTAGTCTGGCCAATACCAGATGGGTGACTATTTAGGAATAACGGATGCTGTATATGGGAAGACGGCGAAACCTCTCTGCAAAAATCTACATCCCAAAAGATGATTTTCACAAGTACTACAGTATAGCCTGCGGAACGACCACTTCCTGTTGGAAGTTCTGTACTTAATCATAGTATTAATTTTTTTTTTTTTTTGCGGGGAAAAATTTTATTTTTTTCGTTTTTAAACGAAAAATATTCAGCGACAATTTTTTTTTTTTTTTTTTTTTTAACTAAAAATGTCTCACCACCCAAGAACGCGGCAGCCTAGCAAAAATAGACGACTGTTAGGGAGTCTATTTTCGCTAGTCATAGTATTAATTTACAATTATCATCAGTAGGAAATTCTTTGCCCAACACGATAAGCATGCATTGAGTAAACAGCTTGCGGCTGGAATCGGGCAGTGGCGACTCAGGAGATGTGCAGTTGCAACCCTTGCTTCACAAGTACACGTGCAGTTGCAACCCTTGCTTCACAAGTACACGTGCAGTTGCAACCCTTGCTTCACAAGTACACGTGCAGTTGCAACCCTTGCTTCACAAGTACACGTGCAGCCACCCTTACCGGAGGTATCCATTCTCTCTCAAGACTGAATGGAGGCGATAAGTGAAATAAAGTGTTCTTTTTGAGTGTTAAGATACAAATATAAAGAATAAATTGGATGAAAACGCTTCTGTATAGATCAACAAATATAATTATTTATTATATACAGGGTGGGCCGAAATAAGGGTCCTATCTTTAGCAAAAGCACCACCAGCAAGAATTAACCCATGACTGAAAACTGATAAACCGTGGTCAAGACAACATATGGCGGATCAACAAATGGGTATCATTACCTTATTGTCGTTGATGGTTTCAAAGTGGCCAGAAGATGTCAAATATAGGAAACCTACTTGCAAAAGCGCAGACGTTTTTGCACAAAATCTTTACCATATTTTGTATTCCTGAATGAAATAAAGTGGTCTTTGTAAATGGTAAGACACGAATATGAAGTATAAATTGGATGAAAACGCTTCGCTATAGATCAACAAATATAATTATTTATTATATGATTACAACTGAAAAAGAATTACTTTGTACTGAGGACGTAACTAACTGTAGTCACTGAGCGAGACGTCCATTGAATCTTGTTTCCCGATGTCGGCTGGCCTAACGCAAGAGACATAACTCCGCTTTCCAAAATGCTGTTTTGATCACGTAGGATAACAAAGGGCAAGTAGTTACTTCCCTTTCAAATATAAAACGTTTAAACATTATTCTTAGGTGTAAATCTGCTTCTATCGAACATTTGGCATTGTCGTTCTTTCTCGCTTTTTGTTGTTTGCAGCTACTGTAATAGTTGTCGTAGTCATGATTTGCGTAAAGTTGTTTTCTCTTTTCTTCTCCATAACAATGGTTGTAATGGTTATTAATAACAATAGCACACAATCTGAGTTTTAATATTTAAAAAAAAAATTTTAATTAAAAAAAAAATTTTTTTTTTAACCCTTAAATTTTTTTTGTTTAAAATATGACACATTCCGACAAAATGCCTATTTAATATAATATTCAACAAAAACGTGTCCATCTGCAACGAGCCTGTTGGCAAGTGTGAGTAGGTATTAGTATGATGTTGCATCAGCATACCCGCTAAATAGGTAATCAGTATCTTCGATGTCAAACCAATATAAAAAATAAAGCATTTAATAGTTAAATTATTTAACCGATTTGTGGGCCGGATGCTCTTCCTGACGCCTATTTAGTGTGGTGATGGGGACCAGTGCTTTTATCAAGACACCATCTCTAGGCTAACGTACCCCCTGCTATTTGACAGTGCCCCTTTTTAGGGAGCTGGATTTTTCCTCACATTAAAATCCGACTTTGTGTCTAACTCTGCCCTTATGCCGAGACAAGTAAATAGGGACATATAAAACTTTGATTCTGACTAGCCTTTTTTTAATTTATTATTGTTGTACCATGTTATTGGCACTATAAAGAGAGTAGAAAGTGGACCTTGGGGTTACTTTCAGCAGCCTCGTAACTCTCGCTTCCCTTATTTTGTCCTTTAGTCCTCACATTCCATGAGCGATGTTTCTGACAGAGGGGGAAGAATTGCTGTTTTCTGGGTCAGAATCTATCCATATAACACTTATTGTTAGCTGGGTTTTGACCTTGAAATAGTATTTTTTTTTTTTAGCTCCTTACATCAAGTGGCTTCATGCTTTGTCTGGAGCGATTTTTATATAAAAAAAATAACAATAATACTTTGCTACAGTTTATTTTTTTAATTATGTAGTCCTGCTCGGACAACTGGTAATATGGAAACATTTTTCAGTTATAACTGAAAAATCAAATCAGCAAGGGAAATAACTCATATTTTTGTAATTGAAGAATATTAAAAATCAGTTGTCTGCCTTACAACTAAAATGTTATTTCTTTTTCTGTATAAATTTCTAAAATTTGAAAACAAATAGAAATTAAAAATGAAATGACTTAACTGTATCCCGGGTGACGCTGAGTAAGTACTGCTAGTTTGACATATAAAGTTATCTTGTGAGATTTTAAAAGTCGGACCTAAATAGCATTTAAGGTGGCATATCAAACTTTGATTTTGACTAGCCAATTTTCATTTTTTTTTTTTTTTACGTTCTACCATGTTATTGGCACTTCGCTACAGTTTAGTAAAAGATTATGTAGTCCCACTCGGACAACTGGTAATATGGAAACATTTTTCAATCATGACAAAAAAAATCAAAATCAGCAAGAGGAATAACTCATATTTTTATTTAAAGAATATAAAGAGTTGTCTTCAACTAAAATTTTATTTTAAAAAAAATCTTTAACAAATTAAATTTTGAATTTCAATAATAACAATTTACTAGAATCAAATTAACACGTTAAATAATTTAAAAGTAAGTTAATGAAGATAACAATTACAAATAAATGCAACGAGAACCATTTCATCATTTGAAAGAATTTAATTTTGTTTTGTTTCATTTGCTGTGCGTCACATAGATGCTTGCCATGGTTCGAAATCGAAACAAAATTACCGGTTAATTAGAAAAAAAAAAATTAGGAAAAAACATTAAATAAGTATAATTAAAATCAAATAATAATAATCGTAATATTAATAGAATAGCAGACTTAGTATATAATTTTCGATTATACCCCCTATATCAAAAAATAAATAAGTATTAAATAGATAATATAAAAAAAATAATTGAATAACACACTTAGTATATAGATTTGCAGTTAACACCACCACACACGCATACAAAAAATGTGTAACTAAATAATTTAATTTAAATAAATGTAACCATTTCATCACTTGAATCAAATAAATAAAAAAAATAAAAAAATTTTTTTTTTAATTTAATTTCATTCCATTTGCTACAGGTGACATTGATATTTACTGCAGTATAACCAAAAAACAAACATTACCAGTCCACACGGATTACAAGAGCTTTGAAATATCTACCATTTGATAAAGAGGTCTTTCCTCGAAATATATAATTGAACACAGTCACCCATATTAGATCACTGACTAATCAAGTAAGATTCACTATTAAAAATTTTCAAAAATGTTGTCCTAATTCTTAGCACCATATTTCTAAAATTTTATTTCCTTTTTCTGAATAAGTTTTAAAAATGTGCAAACCAATAAAAATGGAAAACTAAAATGACGTCACTGCATCCCGGGCAACGCCAAGCAGGGACAGCTAGTTATTTAATAATTTTTTCATATCTTTTTGTTCTGGTTTCAGATGAGACTCCTCGCTCCCAGGGATTGTGTACGAAACTGTGGGGCCTAACCGTACGCTTGGTCAGTGGTTACTCGCCTCTTTTGTACAGTTGTCAACAAAGTCTACCCCGACTTCCGGTGCCGCCGTTAAATGAAACCCTCACCAAACTCGTCGATTCTCTCATTCCTCTTTACGGAGAAAATTCTACAGAAATCATCAACTTGAAAAAACAAGCTCAGGTTTAGTAAATTTTTATTTGAATTCAGTTTGAGTTTTATTTGCCAAACCCCTAAGCCTAAAACACCTTTTTTCTTTTTTTTTGACCTTTTAATTCATTTTGTTTAATTTTTTAGAATCTTTTTAATGTACAAGAATAATGTCAATGGAGTGTTAACTACAAATGTTTTGTTCAGCCTATGAAGTGTCCAGAGTATCTTACTAGAGATGTTTATTCCTTTTATCAGGTTTCTACTAAATAACCTAGTTTCTAAGAGTTTTCTGTTTTCCTACTAATGGTGCTTCCACACAGAAAAGTTAAACATGTCGACGGTTCTGGACTCCGAATAGTAGTTGAATTTCTTAAATAGAAATAAAAATACTAGATTATTTTCTGTAAATTTCAGTGTACGCTAATATTTTTCAACAGTAAGCATTTCCTAAAATTTTCCTATTAATTTATTGGTACTTCTTCAGATTAGGACCCGAGCTAACTAACGCTAACCCTAACGACGCCAAGTCGATTTTAACTCGGGTCCTAATCTGGAGAAGCACCATTTTATTTATAACTGTCATATTTCACTAGTGTGTTTACATACATAAGAGCCAATACTACTACTATCACCGTTAATACTACTACTACTAATAATAATAATATTACTATTGCAATTAATAATGCTAATACTATCATTACTACTACTAATATTGGTTAAGATAATGGCAGCCATCTTAAAGCTAAAAACTTCAAGATAACCAATATAACAGTATTATAATAATAATAGGTTATCCTATTAACGGTGCTCCCACACAGAAAAGTAAAATATTTCAGTAAAATAAGTTTATATATTTTTTTTATTTTTATTTTTTTTAACATGATTCACCCCAAACAAGGCAGGCCGCCACTGTAAACGTAAGGGGCTACTGAGAAAAAGGAAAAGGGGAGAAGGATTGGTGGTTCAGCTTAAATTGGGATCTGAGCAGCGAGATGTCTGTTTATATATTGTGCTTCGGAATTTTTTAGATGAGGGTTGATAATTCGTAGAATTTGGTATATTCGGACTACTGTTCTCATCTTGGGTGTTTTTATCACAACGTTTCGGCCGATGTAACCTCCGACCTTCTTCAGGTGTACTTTGTTGAACTCGGGAATCTGGACGGAATTTCGAATGGGACCCTTTATTAAATCCATGGGGTTATCATGCTTTCGTTCTATCTGCCATGACTGGGAAGAAGTCCTCATTAATTCGCAATTCTTCGTATCGCCCGCACTGTGGATTGAACCTTCAACCTTCAGATGACTGTCACTTAGAACTGAATTTTACTTAGTACTATATCCACTGCACCATGGGTCCTTGTGGATTTAATAAAGGGTTCCGTTCGAAATTCCGTCCAGATTCCCGAGTTCGACAGAAAGATTCCCGAGTTCGACAAAGTACACCTGAAGAAGGTCGGAGGTTACATCGGCCGAAACGTTGTGATAAAAACACCCAAGATGAGAACAGTAGTCGGAATATACCAAATTCTAGGAGGTTCATACATAAATAAAAGATCATATCATTTATTCACCTTTGACACAATTTATTTTCCCTTTTTTTCTTGGATGTTATTTTTAAAAATTCATTAGTTATTTTTAAATTAGCGATGGGACGATTCCAATTTTGTTTCCCTATTTCGATACAATTACCGATTCAGATTTTGATTCTTTTTAAATTTCTAAATAAGCTTGACTGAAAAACATAACCTCCACGTTTGGCATAAGAACCCTTGGCCTTTTGGCTGGGAACAAAGTGTAGTATCGGTTCTGATTCTACATTTAGTCTATTCTGTCCTCGGTCAGTGAAGGAGAAGTCTTTCTAAACTGAGGCAATTTTTATTTTTGTTCCAGTCCAGAGTGCCCCTTTTGGGGAGCTGGATTTTCCCCACATAAAAAAAACGATCTTATCTCTAACCTTGCCCTCGTGGGGAGGCAAGTAAATAGGTAAACAAAGTCGACCGAAAAACATATACATCGTATTTAAATGTCATAATTATGGGTGAAAATTTCAGATTCATGCGAGTAGTATTTTTTTGTGTTCATTTATACATAAATAACACTAAACAATCAAACATTTTGAAAATTTTACAAAATTCAGAAGGTGCAGGCCAAAAATAGCCGTTAGGGCTCCACGGGACTCAAAATCCATCATTTTTCGGTGAAAAAGTGGTTTCATGCGACATTGCAGGTCCTAAAACATCCTCAAAAGCTATGAATGGATATAGATGGTTAAATCTGATATAGTACTTTAATTTAGGACCATTTTCAGGCTGTGAAAGGGTTTTCATGAATGTAAAATAGCCAAAAACTAGTGGCCTGCACCTTCTGAATTTTGCAAAATTTTCATGCGTGCCTCAAAGATGTTGTCAATTTCCTTATTCAAAAATAAATAAAATAAGAAAAAATTAAATAAATGATTTTTTTCATTTAAATTGCACGATGTGTTGATTTTCAAAAATATTTCACTTAATTAAATGTTTCCTTGATTTTCTTTTTTTATTCTCAGGAATTTGCAGTCTCACCTGGACCAAAACTTCAACATATTCTAGTCTTAAAATCATGGTGGGCTTTAAATTGGGTCACTGATTGGTGGTAAGTCATTTTCTTCTCTTTTTTTCAAACATTTTTTTTTTTAAATTAAGCTTAAATTTAAGATCAAAATCCCATCAACAAAGGTGGGTCAAATGTTATCTAATAAAAAGTGGGCTCAATATTCTAGGTTCAATTTCGCTCAAAAACAGTTGATTTTTAACCCCGAAATAAAATTCTATTCTGGAATCAGAAAAAAAATAGGCATTGTACGAAAAGTTGGCATTTGGTGTCAATGATTGTGAGATATATATATATATGTCAGGTTAATATTATATTCCAATAACCATGTTTTTATTTTATTTTTATTTTTTTCACATTTCCGAAAAACATCACATTTCTGTGAGATTTTTTACGGTCCGTTTCATTTGTCTTGTGCCAAACCACATTTTTATGTTAATATCGTCTCTGCAACATTACAAAATCATCAGAAAAATTCACAAAGAGTAAAAAGTTCTTGGATTAAAGTGTCTTGAAAAAACCTACACTATACAGTGGTTCATTTTGGGGTTCATATTTGCTCTGTTGTCACTAATTGACAATCATCGAGCTGAATCCTTTAAGGAGACTACAAAGTCAAAGGGCACTGAGAGTATATGCTAATACATATATTGTCATTAATAATTATTTATTTATATATATATATATATATATATATATATATATAACTCAGCTAGTATATATATATATATATATATATATATATATATATTAGAAATGAACTTCCAGCTCGTCAAGCAAAAGTTACCGAGTAAAACGCATGCCTTTCTCTAGCCCCCGAACGAAAACATTTCAAATGGTGAGGGGAAGCGAGAAAGCAAATAGCAAGTAAGACAAGCACCTCAAACTTACCCTGTCGCCTGAAATGAATTCGGAAAGAAATTGTCCATTCTATAATAATAAAAAAAGTCAACAGTGGGTGTTTTTTTTTCTTTAGGTCATCAGAAAGGATAATAATAATTTATATATGAAAAATTAAATAACTGACGTAATTCTATGATTTTAGTGATGTATTTAGATAAATAGCGAGTGCAAACACTGGCAAAGCATGATCTTTCTTCTTTTGAGTGTACACTAGTTAGTCGTAAATAGAGGAAGGTGGAGGAGTTTTACTCTCACAGTCAAACGTCCTATTACTGCCACCCAAATCATCGGATGCTAATCCACTCATGATGAGCCGCTGCTGGCGAAATGAATAAATAACCCGATGGGTCATCCTGTTGGTAAATGGATTGATATTTAATGTCCGATTTCTTTATAGCACACGCTGGGACGTGAACATTTAAAAAGTAGAAAGGCTACGATAAAAGCATCGTCGGCAGCGGCTCGTTTGGCCGCCATCGTTTGGTACATTCAATACCAACCATGAGGAAGGAAAGGACAAAAAAATGTCTTTTCACTGAGGAAGGTTTGTTTGAAACCGAAATATATGAAATAAATGTTTCATTTAAAAAAAAATAGCCTTGTATCTTTAATCTGGTCTGTCTTATTAATATATATATATTTATTAAAAATAAGCTCGATGATACTCGATTACAAGGTACAGAGCATTTATATGTGATTTTTTGAAGGCTTACCAAAGCATTCCGTTCAGGAGCCCAATCAACACCACAAAAGACTTTTTCATTCAAAGATTATTTATTTATCATATATATCCAAATTAAAGAGTTTTTTCCTACACGTGTTTCACTACCAAGCAGGTCTTTGCTTGGCAGCTCATCAGGGGAATTAAGTACCTGGAGTAAGAGTTTCAATAACTGACAATACACAATGTGGTGTTGTCTTAATTGGGGTCACTTAAGAAGATGATAAAAAAATAAAAATAAAAAATGTCTTAAAAAAAGTAGCTCGTAAGATTTTCGCAGTATTGTTGCTACTAAGCAAAACGGCAAAGAATTAGTCCCAAATGCATTCAAAAGAAACAGGAACAATGTGCGATAATACACCTTCTCGTCAGGCGGCACAACGATGAAAAGCATCCCCCCCCCCCCCCAACAAAAATAAAACAGTCAAAACACAGTTCACAAGTTACCGTTCCAAGCCACTGATAGTATGGGCATTCCACATCTATTCCATCAGATGAACTTTCCCAAATTATATATATATATATATATATATAAATTTGGGAAAGTTCATTTTTTTTTAACATCTTTAAAATTTAAAACTTAAAAGGCAAAATGCATAAATAACATGTGTTAAATGCAGATATTTTTTATCAAAATAATTCAAGATGAAAAAAAAAATGTTTGATTTAAAAAAAAAAAAAAAAAAAAAAAGTATCTGCATCTAACACATGGTTTTTGAAGGCATTTTGCCTCTTTCTTTAGGTTTTAAATTTTAAAGATGCTTAAAACATATGAACTTTCTCAAATTTGTACCTACCAGCGACCATGCGCGATTTAAGTTCAAATTTAAGAGACATTTACACCATAAGTCCACACAACATCGGACGCAACTTCAACAAGACCAGGAAGGACTCTTAAGAAAAAAAAAAAAAAAGGTTAATACCTTTTTATTTGTTTAAATCTCTGATGAGGCTCGTTGTACCAAGCGAAATTATTAGAAAAAAAGTCAAGATGAAAAAAAAAATTTGATTTTAATAAAAATATCTGCATCTAACACGTAGTTTTTTTGAAAGCATTTTGCCTTTTTATTTAAAATTATTATTGTTATATATATATATTAGATAGAAGGATGAAAAGGAATTAGAAAAGCGACTGGAGTTTAACTTTGAAACCTCTCAATTTATTTCTCGAGCCTTCTAACAATCGGACACTTGCTTGCATTCGGACAGCTTTTTGCCTTGTTTTCTCCCCCACAATCTTTTACTTTTTCAGATTTTAAATCTTGGCTCTTCGCCAACTTATCTATCCCAGCAATTTCCTCTGATAAGATTTTGATCTTTGAAAAGCCTGGCTTAAGGAAAAAATTAATTTAATAAATTGCTTTTTTGCGGAATATACCTGGCATTGAGCAACTGAATTGAAAAAAGATCTGCCTCCGTCGCTTTTCTAATTCCTTTTCATCCTTCTACCTATATATCTATCTATCTATCTATCTATCTATCTATCTGCTCTATCCTTCAAGGTAAAAAAACTCGCCAACGATAAGTGTTAGATGGATAGATTCTGACCCAGAAAACAGCAATTCTCCCCCCTTTGTCAGAAACATTGCTGATGGAATGTGAGGACTAAATGACAAAATAAGGGAAGCGAGAGTTACGAGGCTGCCGAAAGTAAACCCATTAGTCACGTTCTACTCTCTATAATGGAAATATATCACACAAACTCTTACAAGGGTTTTGGAGATAGACCTCTCATAACCAGATATATTCTGAAACTACGTTAACCAGAGTACTTAGATATGTTTCAGTTTGAATAAAGTTGGTACAATAATATCGTGGGGGTCTGCGTTTGCGCCGGATGTCCATAGAATGCAGGGCAGCAGAATACAATAGATGATGAAGGATAAAACTGGAATTTCCACGGGTCCCGCTCGTAATTATCTAAAATTGTCCGTATGATTTCGATCATTGTGAATAATCGCGTTTTTCTTCCTTCTGCAATTCCGTATCGTTATCCAGGGAGAAGTACATTTACCTCCGTGGTCGGAGTTCTCTTCCAATTAATAGTAATTACTACACCATGGATCATTCCTTCTGGAAGCCGACATCTCACCAAATTTCCAGGTAAGCGACCTTTTTTTTTTTTTAATATTCTTTCTCTCTATCTCTTTTTATATTTACTTCTCTCTCTCTCTGCTCCCTATTTCTCTCTCTCTGCTCCCCATTTCTCTCTCTCTTCTCCCCATTTCTCTCTCTCTTCTCCCCATTTCTCTCTCTCTCTTCTCCCCATTTCTCTCTCTCTCTCTTCTCCCCATTTCTCTCTCTCTCTTCTCCCCATTTCTCTCTCTCTCTTCTCCCCATTTCTCTCTCTCTCTTCTCCCCATTTCTCTCTCTCTCTTCTCCCCATTTCTCTCTCTCTCTTCTCCCCATTTCTCTCTCTCTCTTCTCCCCATTTCTCTCTCTCTCTTCTCCCCATTTCTCTCTCTCTCTTCTCCCCATTTCTCTCTCTCTCTTCTCCCCATTTCTCTCTCTCTCTTCTCCCCATTTCTCTCTCTCTCTTCTCCCCATTTCTCTCTCTCTCTTCTCCCCATTTCTCTCTCTCTCTTCTCCCCATTTCTCTCTCTCTCTTCTCCCCATTTCTCTCTCTCTCTTCTCCCCATTTCTCTCTCTCTCTTCTCCCCATTTCTCTCTCTCTCTTCTCCCCATTTCTCTCTCTCTCTTCTCCCCATTTCTCTCTCTCTCTTCTCCCCATTTCTCTCTCTCTCTTCTCCCCATTTCTCTCTCTCTCTCTTCTCCCCATTTCTCTCTCTCTCTTCTCCCCATTTCTCTCTCTCTCTTCTCCCCATTTCTCTCTCTCTCTTCTCCCCATTTCTCTCTCTCTCTTCTCCCCATTTCTCTCTCTCTCTTCTCCCCATTTCTCTCTCTCTCTTCTCCCCATTTCTCTCTCTCTCTTCTCCCCATTTCTCTCTCTCTCTTCTCCCCATTTCTCTCTCTCTCTTCTCCCCATTTCTCTCTCTCTCTTCTCCCCATTTCTCTCTCTCTCTTCTCCCCATTTCTCTCTCTCTCTTCTCCCCATTTCTCTCTCTCTCTTCTCCCCATTTCTCTCTCTCTCTTCTCCCCATTTCTCTCTCTCTCTTCTCCCCATTTCTCTCTCTCTCTTCTCCCCATTTCTCTCTCTCTCTTCTCCCCATTTCTCTCTCTCTCTTCTCCCCATTTCTCTCTCTCTCTTCTCCCCATTTCTCTCTCTCTCTCTTCTCCCCATTTCTCTCTCTCTCTCTTCTCCCCATTTCTCTCTCTCTCTCTTCTCCCCATTTCTCTCTCTCTCTCTTCTCCCCATTTCTCTCTCTCTCTCATCTCCCCATTTCTCTCTCTCTCTCATCTCCCCATTTCTCTCTCTCTCTCATCTCCCCATTTCTCTCTCTCTCTCATCTCCCCATTTCTCTCTCTCCCTTCTCCCCATTTCTCTCTCTCTCTTCTCCCCATTTCTCTCTCTCTCTTCTCCCCATTTCTCTCTCTCTTCTCCCCATTTCTCTCTCTCTGCTCCCCATTTCTCTCTCTCTGCTCCCCATTTCTCTCTCTCTGCTCCCCATTTCTCTCTCTCTGCTCCCCATTTCTCTCTCTCTGCTCCCCATTTCTCTCTCTCTGCTCCCCATTTCTCTCTCTCTGCTCCCCATTTCTCTCTCTCTGCTCCCCATTTCTCTCTCTCTCTCTGATCCCCATTTCTCTCTCTCTCTCTGATCCCCATTTCTCTCTCTCTCTCTCTCTGCTCCCCATTTCTCTCTCTCTCTCTCTCTCTCTGCTCCCCATTTCTCTCTCTCTCTCTGCTCCCCATTTCTCTCTCTCTCTCTCTCTGCTCCCCATTTCTCTCTCTCTCTCTCTCTGCTCCCCATTTCTCTCTCTCTCTCTCTGCTCCCCATTTCTCTCTCTCTCTCTCTGCTCCCCATTTCTCTCTCTCTCTCTGCTCCCCATTTCTCTCTCTCTCTCTGCTCCCCATTTCTCTCTCTCTCTCTGCTCCCCATTTCTCTCTCTCTCTCTCTGCTCCCCATTTCTCTCTCTCTCTCTGCTCCCATTTCTCTCTCTCTCTCTGCTCCCATTTCTCTCTCTCTCTCTGCTCCCCATTTCTCTCTCTCTCTCTGCTCCCCATTTCTCTCTCTCTCTCTGCTCGCCATTTCTCTCTCTCTCTCTGCTCCCCATTTCTCTCTCTCTGCTCCCCATTTCTCTCTCTCTCTCTCTGCTCCCCATTTCTCTCTCTCTCTCTGCTCCCCATTTCTCTCTCTCTCTCTGCTCCCCATTTCTCTCTCTCTCTCTCTGCTCTCCATTTCTCTCTCTCTCTCTCTGCTCTCCATTTCTCTCTCTCTCTCTCTCTCTCTCTGCTCTCCATTTCTCTCTCTCTCTCTCTGCTCTCCATTTCTCTCTCTCTCTCTCTGCTCTCCATTTCTCTCTCTCTCTCTCTCTCTCTGCTCCCCATTTCTCTCTCTCTCTCTTCTCCCCATTTCTCTCTCTCTCTCTCTTCTCCCCATTTCTCTCTCTCTCTCTCTGCTCCCCATTTCTCTCTCTCTCTCTGCTCCCCATTTCTCTCTCTCTCTCTCTGCTCCCCATTTCTCTCTCTCTCTCTCTGCTCCCCATTTCTCTCTCTCTCTCTCTGCTCCCCATTTCTCTCTCTCTCTCTGCTCCCCATTTCTCTCTCTCTCTCTGCTCCCCATTTCTCTCTCTCTCTCTCTGCTCCCCATTTCTCTCTCTCTCTCTCTGCTCCCCATTTCTCTCTCTCTCTCCTCCCCATTTCTCTCTCTCTCTGCTCCCCATTTCTCTCTCTCTCTGCTCCCCATCTCTCTCTCTCTCTCTGCTCCCCATTTCTCTCTCTCTCTCTCTCTGCTCCCCATTTCTCTCTCTCTCTCTCTCTCTCTGCTCCCCATTTCTCTCTCTCTCTCTCTGCTCCCTATTTCTCTCTCTCTCTCTGCTCCCCATTTCTCTCTCTCTCTCTCGGGACGGGAAGATTGGGGTTCGGTTGATTAAAAACAGACACACGAATATAGATTATCGATCTCAAAGTAGGATGAAGCAAGACTGACTCCATGGATGTGCGATTCTGCACCAGACACGTTCTTGTTTGCGACAGCGACAACCAGAGGACGACGGATCCTGATGGCGGCGACTCCTGCATTTTCAAGAGCTGTGTTATCCGAGTAGCACTGACATGACCGTGTTGCCACCATCCCTTCCATGGTGAGAAAGGTTTCAACTTTAGAAAGTGCTTCGGTCAAGTTTTCTTTTTTTTGTATTACGTCTTACTTTATACTAGCAAGGCTACCCGGCATTGCCCGGAGCAAAAGTGTAATATATTTATATTAAAACTTCAATCTCTATCTCTTTCCCGCTCCCTCTCCCCACCCCTCTCTTTCCCCTCTGCCCAACTGATTCCTCTCTCTGGAAACGCACGCGCACAGACAACTCTCCTTTATATAGATTCCCCGGGGAATGAGTCAGCATTTTCTCTCCAAATTAGTACATAAAAATCGCTGAAAAACCGACCCCCTCCTTTTAAACATCCAGGGCAACGCTGATCAAGAATATACTAACTTTGTGGGTGTTTGTTTTTATAGTTTTAACTTTTTAGCTGGACATACATACATACATACATACAGACAACTGTATTTTATATAATAGACCAGCAGGGGTACCCGGCGTTTCCCGGGGCTCTTCTTTGCCCCATTCTGTACTGGTCTCGTTCTTTCATTCTGTAATTCCGATAATTGCTTTTAGCACAAAATCGGCATACCTCAAAATAAAAACAATAGCATTTTTATATTTTAACTTTCGTGCCAACCTTGAAATTATCCAAACAATCACAGTCACATTCAAAACGCGATGTCTACCCACAACTCTGATCTACGTCTTGTTACCATCTAGGTTGCAATTATTATTATTTTTTTTTTTAATTTTTCTTTTTTTTCTTTTTCTTTTTTTTTTTTTTTAAATGGAAATCGCTCTAGACAAAGCATTAAGCCACTTGATGTAAGGAGCAAAAAAAAAAAAAAAATACTACTTCAAGGTAAAAAAAAAAAGCTAGCCAACGATTAGTGTTAGATGGGTAGATTCCGACTCGGAAAACAGCAGTTCTTCCTCCTTTGTCAGAAACATTGCTCATGGAATGTGAGGACTAAAGAACAAAATAATGAAAGCAAGAGTTACGAGGCTGCCAAAAGTAATACCAAGGTCGACTTTCTACTCTCCTTAAACCCATTTAGTACTGGCTAACGGGAACCGGCGTGTCAACGTGATTATGTTGTATGCTTTCCTTTTACTATTCTGCTTTTTTAATTCCCTCGATACAGGGTGGCTCTTGCACAACCACATTGCCACGACCCCGGTCATGAACTTTAGGGTTAGGGTCAGTGCTGCTGTCGAGGAGAAGCTGTTTGCTTCAGTCAATTTTTTTTTTTTTTTTACACGGAGACAAAGACCGTGTATGCCTTGGCCAGTGAGCCGGTCGTTAATTTTGAAATGAGTTTCTATTAATATCGATCCATCAATTTGCGCAACCGCCTCGGCTACGGAACTCTTAGCGTTGCATCTATCATGAGACACAACCCCCGCGTCCTCTTTCGCACCCTTCCCCAATCTCGTGTTCAGCAATTACTTTTCCGCACACGATCCATCCCTTTCTACTCTCCATGCCCCCCCCCCACTTTCCGTGACTCTTTCCAATTAACATCTTCATCAATTGATCTGTCCAATCTCACCCGACGCTTGTCTGTTCCTCTTGAAATTGGCGGCGGCTGCTAGTTCGGTTTTATGCTTCGGAATTTTTTTCAGATGAGGATTGATAATTTGTGTTATTTGGATTTTTTGGACTACTATCCTTATCTTGGTTGTTATTTTCACAACGTTTCGGCCGATGTAACCTCCGACTTTCTTCAGGTGAATCTTGTAGAATTCGAGAACATATGCAAAATTTCGTACTGAAACCCTTTATTTAATTCACGAGATATAGATTGTTCTTATTCCATCATGGCGCAACGGATAAAAGCGTTGATTAACAATTATTTCTAAATGACAGTCTTCTGGAGGTTGATGGTTCAATCCTCATTACAGTAGATAATAACTAAGATGTATGTATAATGATTAACACTGCTACCCGGTCATGGCTGACAGAATGAGAACAATCTACCCCCCGGGTATTAAATAAAGGGTTCAATTGGAAATTCCATGTAGGTTCCCGAGTTCATTAGATTCTGTCAAATTTTTTAAAAAATGTAATTTATTTATTTTTATTTTTTTTATTGATTATTTGGACTACTATCCTCATCTTGATTGTTATTTTCACAACGTTTCGGCCGATGTAACCTCCGATCTTCACCAAAATCAGTTCACTAGAGTCTAAGCAATTGTTGAGGTGGCTTGTTCTCTGTCGAGCTGAGGTATGGTCCTGTGCAGTTCTAGGAGGTTTACTCTCCCAGGCTTTACCTTCTCACCCTTTGAGAAGGGGTTAGTTTCAGGCTAATCGTCCGAGGCGCTCTTACTAGGGAATGCCGACAGGGCTGCTCAGGCATTTTTTTGGTCTGCCTGAGTGCTCTTTCTCTAGAGTGCTGGCTTTTCAAACCCCAGTTTCCCGACCTTGTGGCACATCTTCCCGCTGTGGGAGGGAGATAAATAAACCTCCGACCTTCTTTAGGTGCAATACGGGAATCTTTGTTGAACTCTGGGAATCTATACGGAATTTTGAACTGAACGCTTTATTTAATCCACGGCAAATAAACCGAAAGTAAACCCATGTACTGAAGTCCTTTCAGGTTTTAGTTTGTTTTTTTTTTTAAATTATTTGTGACCTGTGACCTTTTTTAAGCCGCAGCTTTTCAAACTTGGGAACTTGGAAACAATTTCAAACTGAACCCTTTATTTAATCCCCCGGGGGTAGATTGTTCTCGTTCCGTCAACCATGACCGGGTAAAAGGGTTAATTAAGTATGTCATTCTTAGTTATTATCGGCCGCACCGAGGATTGAACCTTCAACCTCCGGAAGACTGTCACTTCGAACTGATCGTTAATCTTGTTCAATCAGCAGCAGCAAGCGAATACTTATTGTAAAAGTATCAACTCTTGATTGGAAAGTGTCCGTAGGGGAACAAGGGAGAATGACACCGGTTGCTAAGGATACCGGTTAGTTATTCCCCTTTGATCAGAGAGACCTACCATGTATGAGTGATGAGTAACAAGCCTTTTTATTGTATGTTCTTTTATGCTGTGTTGCAAGTCTACTTTACATTTGTCAATATGTAAATAATGTGTATATTGTATTTGGCCATATTTTCCCCCTTATTCTGTGTTCCCCATAGCATTGAATTTAGTATATTATGTTTTCCCTTGGTGAAGGTAATGAAAATATATACTAACAAGTCTTAATATAGAAATCTTATTTCAGCCAATCAGAAGGGCAGAAAATATATGCCTCTGCATACTTAAAAAAAAAAAAGAAGAGACATTGGAATCTTTAGCATCATACGCTGGGAGCCATCTATTTTGATAGTTAAGCAAAGCTTAACAAACATTTTAAACAGTCAGCCTCCAAATCTTTCACCGCGCATATAGCCTCGCTGCTCCATGACGACATTCAGACTGTTCAGTTTACTGCTAATCTAGCATGCAAGTCAAGCCATTCGCTATGCACAAGCACTAATGAGCTCCTCCTGATACCAAGCCACCTATCTTGTTTACCAGAGTTCGCACAAGGCTCTGACTTACCGTCTCTTACCAGTGACTGTATATTTGGTAATTATTCCAAATTCGTCGTTTGTTGTCACTAAAACTTAATATATATTTGTACAGATCGATTTTGCTGTTCTTTTTTGATATTGCCTTTCCTTCCAATAGCGGGAAAACTGCGATAGAAAATATTTGTTAGCTTTAACATTCTGGAGAGAATTAAAAGACTGGCTGGTGCAGGGTCTATGGGATGTTCCCTATGCAAGTCGACTCAAGAAACTTAACCTTTTCTCCCTTGAGCCATGACGTTTATCTCATTTTGGCCTACAATCTCCTCAATGGCCATTATGATATCCCTCAAGACCTACTATTCACTCGTACACCAGGAAGAGGTCTACACGGACAACACCAAAAGTTGTTTCACCGACGATTTTGATTGAACCAGAGGAGGGTCGCTTTCTCACTCAGGATCTCTGGACCTTGGAATAGACTTCCAGGAGATGTAGTAAATGCCCAACGACGCAACAATTCAAGGTGGAATTGGACACGTGCTGCTAGGCCACTGTATCCTCTTTTGTGTAAATTTCTACCACCTTTTCCCTACATGGCAACTGAAGCACGCTCGTTTTATTTTTTTAGCCAAATTAATTGAATTAGAATCGAAATTCAGCTTATGAACCCTAACCCTAACTCTAAACCTAACCCTAAACCTTTCTTCTTTTTTTCAGAGCCGCAGTAACTTTGAATCAGTTTATGGTCTTCAAGCAAAAACTTGATCGTGAAGAAGTCCAACCTTTGTTGATCCGAAATACGATTCCTTCCTGCATGTATCAATACGAACGGATCTATGCAACAACACGGTAAGGAATTCCGGACATTTTTCTAACATTTTGTTTTTTCGGAAACCAAAATGCATTTTTTTTTTTTGTTTTTGCTTATTTTTTCATTTATTGGAAATGTTTACGGTTGTTTTATATCAAAAATTATTTTAAGGCAATTCGAAATTATTTTAAGGCAATTCGAAATTATTTTGAGGCAATTCGAAATTATTTTGAGGCAATTCGAAATTATTTTGAGGCAATTCGAAATTATTTTGAGGCCATTCGAAATTATTTTGAGGCCATTCGAAATGGTGAAATGTCAAAAAAAGTGCTATATGCATGGGCAGAGCTCTGTCATCAACGTGTCTGAGAATTGCAAATCATGTGATGTGTACTGAGAAGCATTTAAGAGTTTTGCAGAAATATATTTTTGAAATATCTGTTTATATAACTAGAATTAATGGGGCTGCTATCTACGGGCCCAAATTCTAGCTCCTGCTATCATGTGCAACCAAAGGATAACTATGCTAGCTTTAAATGCAGAATTGGCATTTTTTTTTTTTCTTGGACTGTTAAAATAATTTTCCACGCTATTGATAATGTTTACCCATTCATTTATTTATTTTTATATTCTCACTTATGCCTAAATTCATGTTTTGAAACATGATGTAAATCATGAATTTACGAATTACTTAAAACTTCTGCTCGGTTATGACATGGATCGTGTTCAAAATTCCGTACAGATTTCCGAGTTCGACAAAATGTACCAGGCGACATCGACCAAAACATGAGAATAACATCCAAGATGAGAACAGTAGTTCGAATAATACAAATAGAAATAATCAATCCTCATCTAAAATAAATATATATAGATATATATATATATATATAATTATAAATATTTGTTTTTATCTACTTACATATGCGTTTCATCCTTTAGGGAACCGTCAGTATAGAGATGATTATTCATACCGGTCGCCAGACTCAAACCCCCAGAACACCGGTCATGTTTCAAACTCAAATTCCAACATCTTAGCCCATACAGCCACTATCGGTAAATCAGTTAAAGGCAGCCGTCGTCAGAGTGTTCGACTGCTAAAGAAACGTGCATTTAAAGCCATGATGACGGCTGTGCTAATATTATTCACTACAGAGCCCAGCCTAAATTGGAAGCGGCAAATAATTATAAATATTTGTTTTTATCTACATATGTATACGTTACACACACACACATATATATATGTCTAAATCAAGAAGGATTTAACAAAAAAAATAGAAAAAATGCCTATACTTTCGAAAATGGCGTATATCGCTGAAAGTACTCAAGTTTTTAGAATAAATAAATAAACAAAAAAAAAAGAATGCGTTCAGGTTTTTCAAAATATTTTTTAGAGATACAGGGTGAGCCAAAAGTAGGTGGACAGCATTTGTGCGAAAATTTGTCAAAGCGTAAGAGGCAGACTTCAAAGCTGTGTAAATCAAGAAGGAAAACAGTTTGAACACTTGCGTTGATAAATAACATTTAATTTTCATTAATATAATTGTTTTATTACATGTAATTGTACCTATAAGTGATCTCTAAATAAATATTTTTTACTGTCCACCTACTTTTGGCTCACCCTGTATATATATATATATATATATATATATATATATATTAGTTATAACTAATATATATATATATATGTGTGTGTGTATATATATATATATATATATATATTTTTACTATTTGTCTACTTCTTCCTATTATTTTTATTTTTATTTTTTTAAATCGTATTCTGATCTATTATTGAAGTAAGCTACCTCCGTTGATTAAATAAAGAGTTCCATTCGAAATTCCGTGCAGATTGTTGAGTACGACAAAGATACGACAGGATGTACCTGAAGAAGCTCGGATGTTACATCAGCCAAAACTTTTTGAGAATAACATCGAAGACAAGAACAGGCGTCTGAATAATCCAAATTATCAATCCTCATCTCCAAAACTTCCGAAACCTAATTTATTTTATTTTTTTTGTTACTTGTTTATTTGAATATTTAATTTTTACAATTATTACACAATGGCCAATTTATCCTCTTCGTTCAATTTCTATATTTATTATGACGTCTGGCTTTGTCAATTGACAATCCATTCTTTTATACGCACCATTTAATTTTACTGTTTCTTATTCAAATAAACGGGTTCCTTTTTTTCTTATTGCCTCAATATCTCAAGGGGCCACAATAAAACAGCGTTTGTGTAAGGTCCACTTTCAAAACCCTTAACAATGATTTATTTTTCATTTTAATTTCACAGAATTCCAGGCCACGAAATCGACGTTCTGCTGCATAACAACGCTTCAAAGGTAAAACGGGATTATTTATGAAGATCGGCCCCACTCCCCCACAGCTAGGACCACCGGGAGAGATTAGCTAGGAAAGTGAATGACAATAAAAAGACCAACTAATCGATTGAACTCCACAGACCAATGACGCCATGACAATTATTTGTTAACTTTCTGGGTGGCCAGATAATGATGGAGAAAGTAAACTGGGGAAGAAGTGGACGTGGCCAGTTTCTGGTAGTAAGTTGAGGGATACTCTGACGCATCTGATTTCTGGTTGAAAGTAGATATATTCGAAGGACACTGGCTGTTAGAGGGATCGGCAATAGAGGTCGGCAGTGAATGGTGGCAACGTTCAGATCGGGACATAACTTGACAGGTCAGAAGGTGAGAGAAGTTGAATGGCGGAGTTAGTCTTAGCTGAGAACCCAAACTTGAGAGATGGGAGGCTTAGCTCGGATGTAGACGCTAGCGACGGGATGCCAACGACGCACACATCTGTGTACTAGAAGTTGCTTGTACAAAAATTAGGCGGGGGGCACTGGCTGTTGAGGCAGATCGTCAAGGAGCTCAAGAGTGAATGACCTCGACAGGCAGATCGGCGACAGAGCTAGGGGGAGAAGGGTCGTACGCCAGAGTTAGTCTTAGCTAAAATCTTAAATTTGAGAGATGAGAGGTTTAGCTCAGATGTAGGCACTATTTGATGGGACTCTAACGACACACACACATACGTGTTCAACAAGTTGATGTATAAAAATGTCTGTGTTATCTTGTTATACATGTAAATTGTGAATTAACGCTTCACACAATAATAATAAGAAGAGAAACCATGCCATATCCATTTGGTGTAGGAGGTCATTCGTGGTGCTAGCATAGTTTAACACCAGCACAGGATTAAATTTGGATGAGGAAGATTATGTAGCACCAAATTTATTAATGAGGGTGGGTGTACTTTTCCTGCAAATTATTATTATTCAAAATAATGCTAACAGATCTCTTATGTATTTTTGTATATATCTGTATTTTGGTCAGTTAACATAATATTACCCCCCCCCCCTCAATGTAAATACACTCGACAATCAGCTAAATCTCATCCATTCACTGTGGAGGTCCCCAGATACCTGAGAGCCTTCTACTCCAATAGTTTCTTTCCTCATGCTGCCGTCCTTTATAACTCCCTCTCTGCTCCCTGTTTCTCTGACTGTACCGACTTGCAGAAATGTAAAACTAATGTAAACAGACATCTCGCTGCACAGCTCCCAACTTAGGATGAACCCTAAAACTTTCACTGTAATTCTTAGTAGCCCCTTATGTCTACCGTAGCAAGTTGCCTTGTTTAGAGTGAACCTTGGCCTACGTAATATACTATAAAAAAAATGTGTACAATGAAGTCTAAAAAGGGTGTGTGTGTGTGTGTGTGTGTGGAATTTGAGGGAAATGTCTTGCATACTGTGAAATGTGGGTGCATAGTGCACATGTGCTGGTGAGTATGTTCATTACAGGCAAGACTGGAAGAAAGAGTAGATTTTCTTGTAAATCCCTTTTTATATCACAGATTGTAGCGCCCTTAACCAGCATGAAAGAGGAGATTATTCGGGTCCGAAACGTCCTCTGGTGAATGTATGTGTAAGTGTATAAAAAAAGGGGTAGATAATGCTGCAAATATTAAATTTTGGGAGTGGGACCCAAGAATGTACATAGCATCGTTTTGGTGGTAAGAAGTTTAAGTAAGCTAGCATTAATTACAAAAACTAGCAAGATGACCTGACGTCACTCGGGATTGAATGAGGATCACTACTGTCTACTTTTTTTACTGTGCGTATGACACCATATTATTTTCTTTGCTTTTACTGCCCCCCCCCCTCCTCTCGTTTCGCCCCCTAATATAGTCGGAAGAAGCTGAAATGTTGGAAAGCACTGAATTAGTATCTGATAGATATGGTTTAAATTTTATTTAAATCGGATATACGTATTTGAAGTGTTCAGGGAGGTCTGTCGCCATGGGTCACTTGGAGATGGGGGGCTCATAGATATACGGCACATAGAGATTCGGGACCACTTCCATTGTCTTCCCCAGAAAATTTTAGACATATGATTTAAATGTCATCAAGATAGGATATATTTGAAGTTTTAAAGGAGTTGTTGGATGCTCCAAATCGGAGATGTTACATTTCTGCTTACCTTAGTGGGTGGGTACCCAGAGTTCATGTTCTAGTTCTGTGTCTCGGGTTCTGAACGATAACACTGGACGCTGGTCTAGTTTTAAGAAATTTTATTCAAACATAAAACAGATGACACAGATTGGGTTCGCTTGCGAGGGAGAGGGAGAAAGAAAAGAGAGAGGGAGAGAAAGAAAAGAGAGAGGGAGAAAGAGAAGGAGAGAAAGAAAGAAAAGAGAGAGGGAGAAAGAGAAGGAGAGAAAGAAAGAAAAGAGAGAGGGAGAAAGAGAAGGAGAGAAAGAAAGAAAAGAGAGAGAGAGAAAGAGGGAAAGAAAGAAAAGAGAGAGGGGGAGAGAAAGAAAGAAAAGAGGGAGAGAAAGAAAGAAAAGAGGGAGAGAGAGAGAAGGAAAAGAAGAGAGAGGGAGAGAGAGATAACTACTGGGGAAAGATATTCAGGCCATTTACTTGTGTTCATTGTTCCGCCTCAACCCCTCAGGGTTCGCGGGACCCACTTTTTTACAACTGCTTTGGTCGATGAGTCTGGAACAAGAGACAGAAACAACCTCTAACGGACGTGACGTCACTTCCGATTTTCGCTGCTACTCCTACCACCTTTCAGGGTGTCCTCCCACTCTTTGCGCCTCCCACTATTTAACAGGGTTATGCCCTCATAGCCCCACTTAGGGGTGCACTTAAAGATTCGCTAGCACTTCCATTGTCTTCCCCGGTAAATTTTACATAAGAAAACACTTTTACATGTTATGTAGATTCTCTAAGCTTTCTTTCTATAGGGAACACACAAACATTGCACACACGCATACACTGAGACATTGAGTTTTATAGAGAGATTTTATGGTAAATTTCTAGTCTTTAACCTCTTGAGGCACTTCCGGTCATCCATTTAATTATCGAGAGATTTAAGTTCACCCTCCCCCCTAGACACACACACACACACACACACACGCATGAACGTGAACACGATGACTCTTTTTATTTTTATATGACAGATTTTTATCTTTTGTTTTTGTTTTTTTTATCATTGTATTTTTGTGCTTATTTCGACAGCATGTCGCCGTGTTACGCAAGGGACTGATTTATCGGCTTCATATGTTTGACGTGGATGACAAGTTGCTCTCACCCGCCAGTCTTGAAGAACAAATCCGATGGATCATCGAAGATGCAGACAAACACCAAGGTGAGCATTTGCACTTCTTCATCTCACGTTTTACCGCCAAGAGATACTTTTGGTACTATCATCGTTTATCCAAATTGGGTTTCGACCTGTTTTTATGTCGTTCAAAATCTAGCCTGATCATTAATGTTCTATGGATTATATTTTAAAAAAATCCAGGGTGATTCTCCAGGTTAACCCCTATATGTAACACGGCTCTTAAAAAGAGAATAGCACAAAAACTTTATTATGTACTTGACTGTTATGATGCACTTGACTGTTATGCACTTGACTGTTATGATGCACTTGACTGTTATGATGCACTTGACTGTTATTAGGTACTTGACTGTTATGATGCACTTGACTGTTATGATGCACTTGACTGTTATGATGCACTTGACTGTTATGATGCACTTGACTGTTATTAGGTACTTGACTGTTATGATGCGCTTGACTGTTATGATGCGCTTGACTGTTATGATGCGCTTGACTGTTATGATGCGCTTGACTGTTATTAGGTACTTGACTGTTATTAGGTACTTGACTGTTATGATGCACTTGACTGTTATGATGCACTTGACTGTTATGATGCACTTGACTGTTATGATGCACTTGACTGTTATTAGGTACTTGACTGTTATGATGCACTTGACTGTTATGATGCGCTTGACTGTTATGATGCGCTTGACTGTTATGATGCGCTTGACTGTTATGATGCACTTGACTGTTATGATGCACTTGACTGTTATGATGCACTTGACTGTTATTAGGTACTTGACTGTTATGATGCGCTTGACTGTTATGATGCGCTTGACTGTTATGATGCGCTTGACTGTTATTAGGTACTTGACTGTTATTAGGTACTTGACTGTTATGATGCACTTGACTGTTATGATGCACTTGACTGTTATGATGCACTTGACTGTTATGATGCACTTGACTGTTATTAGGTACTTGACTGTTATGATGCACTTGACTGTTATGATGCACTTGACTGTTATGATGCGCTTGACTGTTATGATGCGCTTGACTGTTATGATGCGCTTGACTGTTATGATGCACTTGACTGTTATGATGCGCTTGACTGTTATGATGCGCTTGACTGTTATGATGCGCTTGACTGTTATTAGGCGCTTGACTGCTAATATGCGCTTGACTGCTAATATGCGCTTGACTGTTATGATGCACTTGACTGTTATGATGCACTTGACTGTTATTAGGTACTTGACTGTTATTAGGTACTTGACTGTTATGATGCACTTGACTGTTATGATGCGCTTGACTGTTATTAGGTACTTGACTGTTATGATGCACTTGACTGTTATGATGCGCTTGACTGTTATGATGCGCTTGACTGTTATGATGCACTTGACTGTTATGATGCGCTTGACTGTTATGATGCGCTTGACTGTTATGATGCACTTGACTGTTATGATGCGCTTGACTGTTATGATGCGCTTGACTATTATTAGGTACTTGACTGTTATTAGGTACTTGACTGTTATGATGCACTTGACTGTTATTAGGTACTTGACTGTTATTAGGTACTTGACTGTTATTAGGTACTTGACTGTTATGATGCACTTGACTGTTATGATGCACTTGACTGTTATGATGCGCTTGACTGTTATGATGCGCTTGACTGTTATGATGCACTTGACTGTTATGATGCACTTGACTGTTATGATGCGCTTGACTGTTATTAGGCGCTTGACTGCTAATATGCGCTTGACTGCTAATATGCGCTTGACTGTTATGATGCACTTGACTGTTATGATGCACTTGACTGTTATTAGGTACTTGACTGTTATTAGGTACTTGACTGTTATTAGGTACTTGACTGTTATGATGCACTTGACTGTTATGATGCACTTGACTGTTATGATGCGCTTGACTGTTATTAGGTACTTGACTGTTATGATGCACTTGACTGTTATGATGCGCTTGACTGTTATGATGCGCTTGACTGTTATTAGGTACTTGACTGTTATTAGGTACTTGACTGTTATGATGCACTTGACTGTTATTAGGTACTTGACTGTTATTAGGTACTTGACTGTTATGATGCACTTGACTGTTATGATGCACTTGACTGTTATGATGCGCTTGACTGTTATGATGCACTTGACTGTTATGATGCACTTGACTGTTATGATGCGCTTGACTGTTATGATGCGCTTGACTGTTATTAGGCGCTTGACTGTTATGATGCGCTTGACTGTTATGATGCACTTGACTGTTATTAGGTACTTGACGGTTATGATGCACTTGACTGTTATGATGCACTTGACTGTTATGATGCGCTTGACTGTTATGATGCGCTTGACTGTTATGATGCGCTTGACTGTTATGATGCGCTTGACTGTTATGATGCGCTTGACTGTTATGATGCGCTTGACTGTTATTAGGTACTTGACTGTTATGATGCACTTGACTGTTATTAGGTACTTGACTGTTATTAGGTACTTGACTGTTATGATGCACTTGACTGTTATGATGCACTTGACTGTTATGATGCGCTTGACTGTTATGATGCGCTTGACTGTTATGATGCGCTTGACTGTTATGATGCACTTGACTGTTATGATGCGCTTGACTGTTATGATGCGCTTGACTGTTATTAGGCGCTTGACTGTTATGATGCGCTTGACTGTTATGATGCACTTGACTGTTATGATGCACTTGACTGTTATGATGCACTTGACTGTTATGATGCACTTGACTGTTATGATGCGCTTGACTGTTATGATGCGCTTGACTGTTATGATGCGCTTGACTGTTATTAGGTACTTGACTGTTATTAGGTACTTGACTGTTATGATGCACTTGACTGTTATTAGGTACTTGACTGTTATTAGGTACTTGACTGTTATGATGCACTTGACTGTTATGATGCACTTGACTGTTATGATGCGCTTGACTGTTATGATGCGCTTGACTGTTATGATGCGCTTGACTGTTATGATGCGCTTGACTGTTATTAGGCGCTTGACTGCTAATATGCGCTTGACTGTTATGATGCACTTGACTGTTATGATGCACTTGACTGTTATTAGGTACTTGACTGTTATGATGCACTTGACTGTTATGATGCACTTGACTGTTATGATGCGCTTGACTGTTATGATGCGCTTGACTGTTATGATGCGCTTGACTGTTATGATGCGCTTGACTGTTATGATGCACTTGACTGTTATGATGCACTTGACTGTTATGATGCACTTGACTGTTATGATGCGCTTGACTGTTATGATGCGCTTGACTGTTATGATGCGCTTGACTGTTATGATGCGCTTGACTGTTATTAGGCGCTTGACTGCTAATATGCGCTTGACTGCTAATATGCGCTTGACTGTTATTAGGTACTTGACTGTTATGATGCACTTGACTGTTATTAGGTACTTGACTGTTATTAGGTACTTGACTGTTATTAGGTACTTGACTGTTATGATGCACTTGACTGTTATGATGCACTTGACTGTTATGATGCGCTTGACTGTTATGATGCGCTTGACTGTTATGATGCACTTGACTGTTATGATGCACTTGACTGTTATGATGCGCTTGACTGTTATGATGCGCTTGACTGTTATTAGGCGCTTGACTGCTAATATGCGCTTGACTGCTAATATGCGCTTGACTGTTATGATGCACTTGACTGTTATGATGCACTTGACTGTTATTAGGTACTTGACTGTTATTAGGTACTTGACTGTTATTAGGTACTTGACTGTTATGATGCACTTGACTGTTATGATGCGCTTGACTGTTATTAGGTACTTGACTGTTATGATGCACTTGACTGTTATGATGCGCTTGACTGTTATGATGCGCTTGACTGTTATTAGGTACTTGACTGTTATTAGGTACTTGACTGTTATGATGCACTTGACTGTTATTAGGTACTTGACTGTTATTAGGTACTTGACTGTTATGATGCACTTGACTGTTATGATGCACTTGACTGTTATGATGCACTTGACTGTTATGATGCACTTGACTGTTATGATGCGCTTGACTGTTATGATGCGCTTGACTGTTATTAGGCGCTTGACTGTTATGATGCGCTTGACTGTTATGATGCACTTGACTGTTATTAGGTACTTGACTGTTATGATGCACTTGACTGTTATGATGCACTTGACTGTTATGATGCGCTTGACTGTTATGATGCGCTTGACTGTTATGATGCACTTGACTGTTATGATGCGCTTGACTGTTATGATGCGCTTGACTGTTATTAGGTACTTGACTGTTATGATGCACTTGACTGTTATTAGGTACTTGACTGTTATTAGGTACTTGACTGTTATGATGCACTTGCCTGTTATGATGCACTTGACTGTTATGATGCGCTTGACTGTTATGATGCGCTTGACTGTTATGATGCGCTTGACTGTTATTAGGTACTTGACTGTTATGATGCGCTTGACTGTTATGATGCGCTTGACTGTTATTAGGCGCTTGACTGTTATGATGCGCTTGACTGTTATGATGCGCTTGACTGTTATTAGGTACTTGACTGTTATTAGGTACTTGACTGTTATGATGCACTTGACTGTTATTAGGTACTTGACTGTTATTAGGTACTTGACTGTTATGATGCACTTGACTGTTATGATGCACTTGACTGTTATGATGCGCTTGACTGTTATGATGCGCTTGACTGTTATGATGCACTTGACTGTTATGATGCGCTTGACTGTTATGATGCGCTTGACTGTTATGATGCGCTTGACTGTTATGATGCGCTTGACTGTTATTAGGCGCTTGACTGCTAATATGCGCTTGACTGCTAATATGCGCTTGACTGTTATGATGCACTTGACTGTTATGATGCACTTGACTGTTATGATGCGCTTGACTGTTATGATGCACTTGACTGTTATGATGCACTTGACTGTTATGATGCACTTGACTGTTATGATGCGCTTGACTGTTATGATGCGCTTGACTGTTATGATGCGCTTGACTGTTATGATGCGCTTGACTGTTATTAGGTACTTGACTGTTATGATGCACTTGACTGTTATTAGGTACTTGACTGTTATTAGGTACTTGACTGTTATGATGCACTTGACTGTTATGATGCACTTGACTGTTATGATGCACTTGACTGTTATGATGCGCTTGACTGTTATGATGCACTTGACTGTTATGATGCACTTGACTGTTATGATGCACTTGACTGTTATGATGCGCTTGACTGTTATGATGCGCTTGACTGTTATGATGCGCTTGACTGTTATGATGCACTTGACTGTTATTAGGTACTTGACTGTTATGATGCACTTGACTGTTATGATGCGCTTGACTGTTATGATACGCTTGACTGTTATGATGCGCTTGACTGTTATGATGCGCTTGACTGTTATGATGCGCTTGACTGTTATGATGCGCTTGACTGTTATGATGCGCTTGACTGTTATTAGGTACTTGACTGTTATGATGCACTTGACTGTTATGATGCACTTGACTGTTATTAGGTACTTGACTGTTATTAGGTACTTGACTGTTATGATGCACTTGACTGTTATGATGCGCTTGACTGTTATTAGGTACTTGACTGTTATGATGCGCTTGACTGTTATGATGCGCTTGACTGTTATGATGCGCTTGACTGTTATTAGGTACTTGACTGTTATTAGGTACTTGACTGTTATGATGCACTTGACTGTAATTAGGTACTTGACTGTTATTAGGTACTTGACTGTTATGATGCACTTGACTGTTATGATGCACTTGACTGTTATGATGCACTTGACTGTTATGATGCGCTTGACTGTTATGATGCACTTGACTGTTATGATGCACTTGACTGTTATGATGCGCTTGACTGTTATGATGCGCTTGACTGTTATGATGCGCTTGACTGTTATGATGCGCTTGACTGTTATTAGGCGCTTGACTGCTAATATGCGCTTGACTGTTATGATGCACTTGACTGTTATGATGCACTTGACTGTTATTAGGTACTTGACTGTTATGATGCACTTGACTGTTATGATGCACTTGACTGTTATGATGCGCTTGACTGTTATGATGCGCTTGACTGTTATGATGCGCTTGACTGTTATGATGCGCTTGACTGTTATGATGCACTTGACTGTTATGATGCACTTGACTGTTATGATGCACTTGACTGTTATGATGCGCTTGACTGTTATGATGCGCTTGACTGTTATGATGCGCTTGACTGTTATGATGCGCTTGACTGTTATGATGCGCTTGACTGCTAATATGCGCTTGACTGCTAATATGCGCTTGACTGTTATTAGGTACTTGACTGTTATGATGCACTTGACTGTTATTAGGTACTTGACTGTTATTAGGTACTTGACTGTTATTAGGTACTTGACTGTTATGATGCACTTGACTGTTATGATGCACTTGACTGTTATGATGCGCTTGACTGTTATGATGCGCTTGACTGTTATGATGCACTTGACTGTTATGATGCACTTGACTGTTATGATGCGCTTGACTGTTATGATGCGCTTGACTGTTATTAGGCGCTTGACTGCTAATATGCGCTTGACTGCTAATATGCGCTTGACTGTTATGATGCACTTGACTGTTATGATGCACTTGACTGTTATTAGGTACTTGACTGTTATTAGGTACTTGACTGTTATTAGGTACTTGACTGTTATGATGCACTTGACTGTTATGATGCGCTTGACTGTTATTAGGTACTTGACTGTTATGATGCACTTGACTGTTATGATGCGCTTGACTGTTATGATGCGCTTGACTGTTATTAGGTACTTGACTGTTATTAGGTACTTGACTGTTATGATGCACTTGACTGTTATTAGGTACTTGACTGTTATTAGGTACTTGACTGTTATGATGCACTTGACTGTTATGATGCACTTGACTGTTATGATGCACTTGACTGTTATGATGCACTTGACTGTTATGATGCGCTTGACTGTTATGATGCGCTTGACTGTTATTAGGCGCTTGACTGTTATGATGCGCTTGACTGTTATGATGCACTTGACTGTTATTAGGTACTTGACTGTTATGATGCACTTGACTGTTATGATGCACTTGACTGTTATGATGCGCTTGACTGTTATGATGCGCTTGACTGTTATGATGCACTTGACTGTTATGATGCGCTTGACTGTTATGATGCGCTTGACTGTTATTAGGTACTTGACTGTTATGATGCACTTGACTGTTATTAGGTACTTGACTGTTATTAGGTACTTGACTGTTATGATGCACTTGCCTGTTATGATGCACTTGACTGTTATGATGCGCTTGACTGTTATGATGCGCTTGACTGTTATGATGCGCTTGACTGTTATTAGGTACTTGACTGTTATGATGCGCTTGACTGTTATGATGCGCTTGACTGTTATTAGGCGCTTGACTGTTATGATGCGCTTGACTGTTATGATGCGCTTGACTGTTATTAGGTACTTGACTGTTATTAGGTACTTGACTGTTATGATGCACTTGACTGTTATTAGGTACTTGACTGTTATTAGGTACTTGACTGTTATGATGCACTTGACTGTTATGATGCACTTGACTGTTATGATGCGCTTGACTGTTATGATGCGCTTGACTGTTATGATGCACTTGACTGTTATGATGCGCTTGACTGTTATGATGCGCTTGACTGTTATGATGCGCTTGACTGTTATGATGCGCTTGACTGTTATTAGGCGCTTGACTGCTAATATGCGCTTGACTGCTAATATGCGCTTGACTGTTATGATGCACTTGACTGTTATGATGCACTTGACTGTTATGATGCGCTTGACTGTTATGATGCACTTGACTGTTATGATGCACTTGACTGTTATGATGCACTTGACTGTTATGATGCGCTTGACTGTTATGATGCGCTTGACTGTTATGATGCGCTTGACTGTTATGATGCGCTTGACTGTTATTAGGTACTTGACTGTTATTAGGTACTTGACTGTTATGATGCACTTGACTGTTATTAGGTACTTGACTGTTATTAGGTACTTGACTGTTATGATGCACTTGACTGTTATGATGCACTTGACTGTTATGATGCACTTGACTGTTATGATGCGCTTGACTGTTATGATGCACTTGACTGTTATGATGCACTTGACTGTTATGATGCACTTGACTGTTATGATGCGCTTGACTGTTATGATGCGCTTGACTGTTATGATGCGCTTGACTGTTATGATGCACTTGACTGTTATTAGGTACTTGACTGTTATGATGCACTTGACTGTTATGATGCGCTTGACTGTTATGATACGCTTGACTGTTATGATGCGCTTGACTGTTATGATGCGCTTGACTGTTATGATGCGCTTGACTGTTATGATGCGCTTGACTGTTATGATGCGCTTGACTGTTATTAGGTACTTGACTGTTATGATGCACTTGACTGTTATGATGCACTTGACTGTTATTAGGTACTTGACTGTTATTAGGTACTTGACTGTTATGATGCACTTGACTGTTATGATGCGCTTGACTGTTATTAGGTACTTGACTGTTATGATGCGCTTGACTGTTATGATGCGCTTGACTGTTATGATGCGCTTGACTGTTATTAGGTACTTGACTGTTATTAGGTACTTGACTGTTATGATGCACTTGACTGTAATTAGGTACTTGACTGTTATTAGGTACTTGACTGTTATGATGCACTTGACTGTTATGATGCACTTGACTGTTATGATGCACTTGACTGTTATGATGCGCTTGACTGTTATGATGCACTTGACTGTTATGATGCACTTGACTGTTATGATGCACTTGACTGTTATGATGCGCTTGACTGTTATTAGGCGCTTGACTGTTATGATGCGCTTGACTGTTATGATGCACTTGACTGTTATTAGGTACTTGACTGTTATGATGCACTTGACTGTTATGATGCGCTTGACTGTTATGATACGCTTGACTGTTATGATGCGCTTGACTGTTATGATGCGCTTGACTGTTATGATGCGCTTGACTGTTATGATGCGCTTGACTGTTATTAGGTACTTGACTGTTATTAGGTACTTGACTGTTATGATGCACTTGACTGTTATGATGCACTTGACTGTTATTAGGTACTTGACTGTTATTAGGTACTTGACTGTTATGATGCATTTGACTGTTATGATGCCCTTGACTGTTATGATGCGCTTGACTGTTATGATGCGCTTGACTGTTATGATGCACTTGACTGTTATTAGGTACTTGACTGTTATTAGGTACTTGACTGTTATTAGGTACTTGACTGTTATGATGCACTTGACTGTTATTAGGTACTTGACTGTTATTAGGTACTTAACTGTTATGATGCACTTGACTGTTATGATGCGCTTGACTGTTATTAGGCGCTTGACTGCTAATATGCGCTTGACTGTTAGGAAGAAAAAAAAACCTGTACACCAAAATTTACCGGAAATTCATCCAGTATTTTGTTTCCAAAAAAAAACTCAAGTTTTGTTGCTAAAGGCTTTCTGGACGCCATTTAAAATGGTTATGGGAGATCATTCTAACTTAAATTCAAGCAAATCTACATAAAATCTAAAAGTGTATTCGTATGTAAAATTTACCGGATAAGACAATGGAAGTGTTCCTGAATCTCTAATTGCACCCCTTAAGAGGGTTATGAGGGTTTAACCTCCTTAAACTTTCAAATATATCCTATTTTTATGAAATTTAAATCATATGTATAAAATTCTCCAGGGAATACAAGTGGTCCTGAATATCTAAATTACCCTCTGTGCATCGAATATCTATGTGCTCTCACCTCTAAGTGACCCCTTAAAATATCTACGTGCTCTCACCTCTAAGTGACCCCTTAAAATATCTACGTGCTCTCACCTCTAAGTGACCCCTTAAAATATCTACGTGCTCTCACCTCTAAGTGACCCCTTAAAATATCTACGTGCTCTCACCTCTAAGTGACCCCTTAAAATATCTACGTGCTCTCACCTCTAAGTGACCCCTTAAAATATCTACGTGCTCTCACCTCTAAGTGACCCCTTAAAATATCTACGTGCTCTCACCTCTAAGTGACCCCTTAAAATATCTACGTGCTCTCACCTCTAAGTGACCCCTTAAAATATCTACGTGCTCTCACCTCTAAGTGACCCCTTAAAATATCTACGTGCTCTCACCTCTAAGTGACCCCTTAAAATATCTACGTGCTCTCACCTCTAAGTGACCCCTTAAAATATCTACGTGCTCTCACCTCTAAGTGACCCCTTAAAATATCTACGTGCTCTCACCTCTAAGTGACCCCTTAAAATATCTACGTGCTCTCACCTCTAAGTGACCCCTTAAAATATCTACGTGCTGTCACTTCTAAGTGACCCCTTAAAACTTCAAATACCTGTATTCGATTTTAATGAAATTTAAACCATATGTATAAGACACTAATTCAGAAAGTTTTCCAACATTTCAGCTTCTTCCGACAATATTAGGGGGCGAAACAGGGGGGGGGGGGGGTGAGGGGCAGTAAAAGTAAAGAAAGTTATGAGCATAGTGAAAAAGTACATGGGAGTGATCCTCATTCAATCCCGGGCAACGTCGGGTCACCCTGCTAGTTAATTTAGTAAATGTCACTTTACTTAAACTTCTTACCACCAAATCGATGCTAAGTACATTTTTGAGCCCCACTCCCAAAATTGAATCTTTGCAGCATTACCTACCCTGTTTTATATACTTACACATACACTCACCAGGGGAAGTTTCAGATCCAAATTATCTCCCCTTCGGCGATAGTTGGGGGCGCTACAATCTGTGATATAAAAAGGGACACAGAAGAAAATTCAGACTCTTTCTTCCGGTCTCACCTTTGATGAATACACTCACCAGCACGCGTATTTCACGGTATGCAAGAAAATTACCTCAAATTCAATACACACGCACACATGTACACATCCTTTTTAGACTTTATAGTGAAAAAGTACTGGTCCGCATTTAATCCCGAGCAACGTCGGGTATTCCTGCTAGTAGAACATAATCCCGAAGTTATCCCATCGATTTTCCAAATCTCTATATATAAAACTCAATATCTGTGTGTTTGTTCGATGTTTGTGTCCCTATAGAAACAAAGGTTAGAGAATCTACATAAAATCTATAAATGTATCTTATGTAAAATTTATTTTTGAATCTATTACTTGCTCATCTCCCGCAAAAAATGTTTGATGAAAATATCTGAGCGATTCCGACTCTTTGATTTTTCAGACGACCATTCCCGCGCTGAGAAATGTCTACCAGCCTTCACATGCATCGACCGTCAAACATGGGCGGACATCCGGAAACAGTATTTCTCTGAAGGAATCAACAAAGAATCCCTGGATTCCATAGAGAACGCCGTCTTCTTTGTAAGTAAAAATGAAAAAGAACGCAGGAAACTACCCGCCCTTGCGTCCCATGGATGTCCCTCAATTTTTTCCGATCAAAAACGATACATCGCACATGTGTTTTCGCTGCGTGCAATTTTGTCTCACAATCTTCCTATTTATTTACCCCCCCTACGAGGGCAGAGTTAGACAGTGGTGCAAGCTTTTCATTATATTCAAGGCAATCTCTGCCCGTCAGATCGAATTGAACTGAAATATCGTCTTGCAGTTGTAGCAGAAAAAATTAATCTTCCACCTCTTCTTTCTCTACTTCGTTATCTTCTTCTTTCTCTTCTTCTTCCTCTCTCTCTTCTTCTTTCTCTTCTTCTTCTTTCTCTTCTTCTTCTTCTTTCTCTTCTTCTTTCTCTTCTTCTTTCTCTTCTTCTTTCTCTTCTTCTTTCTCTTCTTCTTTCCACGTCGTCCCTCGTAGACTACGCTCTCAGCCTTCTGCCGTCTTGCCTCCAGCGACCCGTTTTTATATCAAACTGGACTCTCGTCTCCGCGAGAGAACACGAGATTTCACGGGATTACCTGGCGATATTAAGCCTAGGACGCCATCTTGCCGCTCTTTGGGCGGTCCAGCCCTGCAGAGCGCGCATCGAGACCGTTTGCCAGGTAATCCCATGTTTTCACAATTTATAACACAGCAGTATTAAATAAAAAATGAAACGGGTCCTGGGTATGACCTTAAAAGACATCCAATGGTGAGGCCTCCATTTGGGGGATGTTGGGAATGTGGAGTTTCCCCTTAGTTGCCATTGCTCCCAGGTCCACTCTGGCCTGGAGTGGTAGTACCTGTAAGGGCCCCATCTATGGGTCAAATAGAACTTACTGGCGTTACCAAATCAGGCCGTCTAAAGTTATTGACTTCCTGACTCAAAATGCTCCTAATATTAATGTTTTATTCTTTTTCCTTTGCAAAACGTAATCATGTTCTGCAAAATCCAAAACAAAAAACAACAATTTACTTTCCTCTTGTTCCCAAACCCCATGAATAAATACTTAAACATATAAAGAACTTGAAGCATAAAAACCTTCACCGAAATGACCAGATTCGGCATTAAATAACCCGAAATGGGTTGATACGCCGTAAAACAAAACAACCAAACTAAACCAAAAAATGAAACGCATTTCGATCTGACTGGCAGAGATTGCCTTGTATATGACGAAAAGGTTGCTCCGCTGACGTGCCTATATTACTAGAAAAGCAGTAGCAGCCTTGGTCGTGCTTGATTTAGTCGTACACAAATAGTAAAACCCAAACTCGATAAGCACCGTTTTTTTTCTATCTCCTTATGTTATGTGTTCAGGGGAGATAACCCTGCAAGTTATTTTGTGATGCAATACGTATACGATGCTGAGGAATTAGTGTTTTGAGCTTGTTACATAAAGTCTGAATCGCGCGCACATATGAAATTGGTTTGCTTTTTTACTGTTAAAAGCAACTCTATATTGGTCCCCCGATTTATAAAATCGTGAGACCTATGTTTTGAGGCATTTCCGTCCGTCCGTCCGGATTTTTCTCCGCAACCATCCATTGAATTTCTCTGAAATTTTGCATGAAGTTGTAACTTTTGTCAGGTTAGAAAGTGACATTCTCCGATTTTTAAAAAAAAATCTGGTTAGACCCCAAAATGGCAAAAAATGACATTTTTTGCCCCATAACTTTACATCCATCCATTCAATTTCTCTTAAACTTGGCCAAAATGTGGAGGCAATTGTTCCTAATAGAAAATAAGTATCACTGACCTTGGAAAAAATCTGGTTCGCTCCCCCAGGAGGTCAAAGCCCCCAAAATGGCAAAAAATGACCCTTTTTTCCCATAACGTTTGATCCATCCGTTCAATTTTTCTGAAACTTGACCAAAATGTAGAGGCAATTGTTCTGGATATAAAATGAGCATCCTTGACCTCAGAAAAATTCTGGTTCGCGTCCCCAGGCGGGTCAAAGGGGGATCGAAAATGCCCCAAATTGCCCAAATTCATTGCATTTTACACTTGCCACATCGAGTCACATACAGAGGAGGACCATGCATGCACAGCTTGTTTTTTTCATTTTTTTTAATGTTTTTTTAATTATTTTTTATCATTTATATTATTTTTCCAGCAACATTTGAAGTAAGAGTAAAAAAATAATAATAAAAAAAAGAAGAGTTCCACTTATGTTGGTGCGAACAGGAAAACTGAGTGAAAGAGGAGGAGGAGGAAAAGAACACATTTGTCCCATCGCCGCAATGTTGCTTCCTTGTGCCTGTTTTACAAGAACTTCAATGGATTGTGCTCTGATGAGCTTGCTGCTCTGGTACCCCAATAACGTAAATTCACTAGACCAATCCGACAATCTGCCAAATCCCATCCATGCACTGTGGAGGTCCCAGATGCCGAAGAGCTTTCTACTCTAAAAGCTTCTTTCCTCGTGCTGCTGGACTCTGGAACTCCCTCCCTGCTCCCTGCTTTCCTGACGTTACTGACATGCAAAAATTTAAAACTAATGTAAACAGACATCTCGCTGCGCAGCTCCTAATTTAGGTTGACAAAAACTTTCACCCTTTTTTCTCAGTAAAAAAAAAAAAAAAGAAAAAAAGAAAATCCCAATTTAGGATGATCACCTAAAATTTCACCCTAATTCTCAGTACCCCCTTACGTCTACAGTGGAACCTTGCCTTGTTTGGGGGGAACTATGATTTAAAAAAAAAAAAAAAAAAAAAAAAAAAGTTTGCAAGGAACGAGAAAAAAGAAAGGACTGAAAGAGTAAAAGAAGGTTAAAAGGGAACCGAGAGTGATCGGAAGAATTCCAGGGGAGAGCACTGATTGCCGTTCAATCTGATTGTTTTTTTTTTTTTCAATCCGATTGTTTCATTCAATTTTTTCACTGAACGCATTTTTATACATGTCATGGCCGTGTTATTTTTGTAACCCATTTTTTTCTCCTTTTCTTCAAAGATAACCTTGGAAACCTTTGCTGTTGATACGTTGATGGAACGCGGCCAATATTTGATGCAAGGAGACGGGAAAAACATTTGGTTTGACAAGAGCTTCAATCTTATTTATTTTACTAACGGACGCATGGGTTTGAACTGCGAACATTCCTACGCTGATGCTCCCGCCGTGGGACACTGTCAGGAATTCGTCATGACCAACGAGTGAGTTTTACGTATCTTCTTTTTTTTTTGTGGAAACTGATAGGTCTTAAACCAAACAAAGAAGCAATTAAGATGTCTGGCAAAAGATAGGATCCACATTTATTTATTTTTTCACACATGTGATGTGAGCCTTAAAGACAGGTTTAGATCTGATGACCTCAGAGGAAGATTAAATTTGGACAGTATAGGGAGATGTGTGCAGAACTGGAGATTTGTTAAAATATCAGCAATCTGATGTTCTTGTGAAACCCAAACAAAAATTATTTTAATACAGACACGTTCCATAAAAAATGGGAGGAGTAACTCTATATTCGTCAATACAGAGTTACTTGCCCTTGTTTTGAAGTAAATTAAGTTACTTCCCTTTGTTTCCCCATCTATATTTGAAAATGCGTAGAATAACATTCTGACTCCTGCTTGAGCTTAAGAGGCGTTGAAAGTTTTTGGTCGGGATCCCACTGCCTTTTGGCCGGGATCAAAGTGTAGTATCTGTTCCAATGGGTCTGTCCTGTGCAGTTCTGGGAGGTCCACCCTCCCAGACTTCGCCTCCCCTCTTTGGGGAGGAGTAAGTTTATTGCTTACTGCCTGAGGCGCCCCTACCAGGGAATGCCAACGGGGCTGCCCAGGCAATTTTTAATGGCCAGAGTGCTCACCTTCTTGGGCACTGGCTTTTCAAACCCCATTTTCCCGACCCGACCTTGGGTCACATCTTACCTTGTGGGGGTAAGATAAAAATGGCCTTGTGCCTAACCTCCTGAAGAGGTAAATAATACTTGGCCTTTTGGCTAAGATCAAAGTGTATTATCTGTTCCGATGGATACTGCACCCTATAGATCGGTGTTGTCTTGGCCTTCGGGTCTTGATTCCGCCGGTTTGTGGGTTTGTCCTGTGCAGTTCTAGGAGGTCCACTCTCCCAGGCTTTGCCTCTCCTCTTTGGGGAAGAGTAAGTTTATCGCTTACTGCCGGAGGCGTCCCTACCGGGGAATGCCGACGGGGCTTCCCAGACATTTTTTGTAGGCCAGAGTGCTCACCTTCTCGGGCGCTGGCCTTTCAAATCCCACTTTCCCGACCTTGTGTCACATCTTCTCGCTGTGGGGGGAAGATAAATAACATCAGCTATTTTATTTACGTCCTTTTCTCCAGGAGGTTCGACACAAGGTCAGGTGTGGGTGTTGATGAAAGGGTTTCTGTGAAACGAACTGGATTCGAACCCGGCACAACCAGGTCCGCAGTTCGAGTCGTTAACCACTTAGCCACCGTGCCATCCCTTATTGGTCAGAATACTATTCTATGTATTTTCGAATATGGTTGACTTAATTTTGTTAAAAAAATCTCTGAAAATCAAACATTTGTCCAGTCGTGCATGTCAGTCGTATCATGAAGCGGTCTGTAGAATAGAATGCCTATTCTGGAAATCCTCTAGGGTGACGGAATAATTTGTAATCTGTTTTTTTTGGGGGGGGGGGGGGGGCGATCCTTATATCATGAACCCCATTCTATTTAAATTGAGAGTAGAAAGTGGACTTTGGGTTTCATAACTCTTGCTTTTCCCCTATTTTGTTCTTTAGTCCTCGCATTCCATGAGTAATGTTTCTGACAAAGGGGGAAGAATTGCTGTTTTCTGGGTCAGCTGTTGTTTTGAGTGGGTGATATGTGGAGATTTTCAATCCTCTCATAGTGTTCATAAGCATTCAATTGTTGATCTAGAATGTGAACCTGCATGCGTGCCTTCACTGCACTGATCGTGATCATCCTCACTCGTTGTGCCGGTCCAAAGGATGCTGTGCGATTTCAGTCAGTGCTGCGACAAAGAATTCTCATCCCAAGTCAAACGATGATTTCAGTTCATAACAAGTAACAGATGTTTATTTGTTGGAGGTTACGAAAGATATTCGTGTTCTTAGGTTGAATGGCAGACTTGCAAAATGAGATCTTTTATCCCTAGCGAAATAAAGTATAAGTCTGATCGACGCAGTCCTTTAGCTAAGAACCCCAAATGGGCATACCTTGCCTGGAGAGACCCAGCCAACCTTTATCCTCGAGTGTTTTTAAGCCTTGATAAGTAGTGACTCATTAGTAAAAAAAAAAAAAAAAAAAAAAAAAAATGTGAGTGAGCTGAGTGGAAGTAGGAGGCAGTAGGAAAGATCACAGTGAGAGTCAGACGGTGAAGAGGAAAGAAGTGTACCCTCTGATAAATATTACAGATCTTTATATTTCTGCTTACCACTATTGCTAGGCGTCAGCGGATTTGACGCAAATGATACCAACTTCTAGTGTAGATTGACCCCCACACCCCCCACAGCGTGCTGCTGCTTTTGGTCGCTGTTCATGCAAGAAAACGGATCCAAATGAAGTATACATTTCCCGAGATACGTTCTGGTTAATCAGAAGATATCTTTTATGGAATTAAGTTTCCGAAGCTAAACGGAAGCCTATGTATGTATCGACTCATTTTTAATTTTTATTTGAGGGCTCTTATCATTGAAAGCGTTAACTTCCAAGAGTTTAGAGGGGGACGGACAAAATTGAAAATTTTATTTTTCTAAAAATGTATTTTTTCTTTCGTTTCAGATTGATCCAACCTCTTTACACGAAAGATGGATTTGCAGCGAAAGATGCGAATTTCCAACAGGGAAAAATGAAAGTTCCCCAGCGACTTGTGTGGGATCTACCAGAATCCATCAACCCTCATATTGATATGGCTTTGTCCTTTGCTCACAAGGTAAATCTATCATACGGATTACGTATCTGGTTGTTTCGGCTTTTTAAACAGAATTTTTGTTGCTTATTTATATTGAGACTCGAGCGAAACAAATTTAGTAAAGGACGATTTTTTTGAGATTCGACTGTAAAGAGGGAGAGGGAAGGGGAAGAGGAGAGGGGGGAAGGGAAGAAAGAAGGGGAAGAGGAGAGGGGGGGGAAGAAAGAAGGGGAAGAGGAGATGGGGGGAGGGAAGAAAAAAGAGGAGGGGGGAAGGGAAGAAAGAAGGGGAAGGAGGAGAGGGGGGGGAGGGAAGAAAGAAGGGGAAGGAGGAGAGGGGGGGAAGGAGGGAGAGAGAGGGGAGGGAGAGAGAGAGAGGGAAAGGAGGGAGAGGAAGAAGGGAGAGGGAAGAAAGGAGAGAGGGATGAAGAAAAGAGGAAGAAGGGAGAGGGAAGAAAGGAGAGAGGGATGAAGAAAAGAGGGGAAAGGGAAGGAGGGAGAGAGGAGAGGGAAGGAAGAAGGGAAAGAGGAGAGGGAGAGAGGAGAGGAGGAAAGGGAAGGAAGGAGGGGGGAAAGGGAAGAAGAAAGAGAGAGGAGATAGAAAAGGTTTTTTTTTTCTTGTATAAACATAATTTTTGCGGGATATTTCTATAAAAGGTATCAATAAAAACGATGTAAAAATTCAATATTTTGTGTTCTTTGAATTAACATCTTTGAAGTCAAAAGTTATATAGAATAGCAATTATTAAAAATAAAACCTAACTTTTATTGACAGTTTTCGACAGCATAACGGCCTATGTTTTGTTTTATTCAGTAACTTTTACTGCCATTATCTTGGTGAATAGCGCTGGTTGAAATCGTTCTTTTGTACACTTGTATCTAATATATAAAAATAAGTCAGTCGGATTCTCAAAGTTAGTGATAGCTTAACATCCTACAAAATCAATATTTAATTCTGAATAGCCAGTCAATTCTGAAAATTTTCCGTCTGTCGAGTTCATTATATTGTTGAAATTATTCTTTTAGAAATTTAAAAAAAAAATCGTTGGTGCTTTTTTTTATTGAGACTCCAGTGAAATATGGCAGTTCAAAATAAAATAACAGGAGAACTTATGAATATACTTACTTATCAGTGAAAAATATTAGTGTACACCAAAAATTACAGCTTGTCGTAGATTATCTCCCTTATTCTAATATAAAGACGACGCGCATTCTTGTCGTTCGGAGTTTGTGGAATCCGAATAGTAAATTAATTTTATTTTTTATCAAAATTTTTTTAAAATTTATTTTATTTTTTTTATTAAAGTTCTAAAAAAAATTATTTTTATTTTTTTTATTAAAATTCTAAAAAAAATTATTTTTATTTTTTTTTAAATTCTAAAAAAAATTATTTTTATTTTTTTAAATTCTAAAAAAAATTTTTTTTTTATTAAAATTCTAAAAAAATTAATTTTATTTTTTTATTGAAATTTAATCATTGATTTAACTGTAATTTTTGGTGTACGCTAATAATTTTCACTTGAGAAGTATGAGGGTGCATGAAAGACCATGAAGACATGGCTTGAATGCGTATGAAGTGACTTGCAACCCTTTGCATCGGAACGCATGGAGAGTAGGCATGAGATGTTGCCCACCCCCGGAATTTGGGACCGTCACAGCACCTTAAATACGAAAAAAATTATCATAAAAAAAAATTATCACTATGACGTTTTTTTACGTATTAATTTATTTATTTTATTTTTTCCAGAGCCAAGAAAATATCGATTTGGTTGTGAGAATGTTCGATTTTTATGGAAAAGGTTTCATCAAAACTGCCAAGGTATGAATTTATTTAGCAAAACATATTTTTCCTTCTTTATTATATTCTTTTTTGAACCGCTACTCTCAATAAATCATATATTTGTTTGCTGTTGGTTATAAGCCTAAGCAGGGGTTAATGTAGCAGTCACATATATTGATGTACTATTTTCTCTTGCTGTAAATAGACAGTTACCACTGAGTGGGTGACCCACTGGCCAATCTGAGGTCTCGGCATAGAAATACAGGAATTTGTTGGACTATTTCTTACACCACCCACGCAAGTTGTTTTTACAGGTCTTACAAACATGCAACTAGGGTTCACGACATAGGGGGGGGGGGGACATGTGAAGACCAAAATTACTACTAAATAATAATTGCAAAGAAAAGTTTTAATAAGAAATTTCTTAGTAATGTCCAGTAATTAGCAACTCTACATATTATTAGAAAGCAGCTTACAATAATTGATTTATTTCCATCAAATCAAATGTAAAAAGTACAAAAATATAAAAGAACTAAATTCACAAAAAATCACTTTTTTCACCATGAATTAGATACATTTTTGATATTTCAAAAATCATGAGTCAATTTGTTTATATTGACTAATTGATTACAGAAAATATAATGACATAATACAATCAGAAAGCAAATTCAACATTTTACAAAATCAAATACTTTATGAACAAAATAATGTTTAAAGAAACAATTTTTATAATTTTTACAAAATTTGTTGTTACATATTGTTACATATACAATTTTTTTTTACCGAAGATGAAGAAAAATGCTTATTTCTTGATACGATAATACATATTATACGCAGTCTTAATAATAAAATCAACTTACATTAACAAGAACATAAAACCAATAAAATATTTGTAAAAAAGAAAGAAACTTAAAACATATCTGATAACTGCTTGGAAAATTATGTTGTCATGAGAATTGTATAAACATTTTTATTTTAGAAATAATATTTTAAAATAATTCTAAACTTCTCTGTAATTATTATTTAGTAGTAATTTTGGTCTTAACATGTCCGCACCAGTCGTGGACCCCGGTCGCATGTTTGTCAGGCCTGTATTATGGATCGCCTTGGTGGACTCCTCCATCAAAAAAAAAAAAATGATAGAAAGAAATCATACAGCACTAGAAATTTACACATAAAAGAAATTCATCCAAATCTGTTAAAAATTTAAAAATATTATAAACCTCAAGCATGAAATCCTTTTACCAATATAAATAGATTCGGCATTAAATAACCCAAAAGTGTTGATATGCCGTAAAAAAAAAGTTTATTTTATGAGTGTCCATCCTCCATCAAAAAAAAAAAATAACGGAAAAAAATGAATTTTTCAGCTCACATAGATTTATTTTTTAAAAAGGAATTACTTCCCTTTTCATAGTTAGAGTTACTTCCCTTTATATCGAGTTACTTCCCTTTAACACCAAGTTGTACATCGCAGTAATTAAAGTGATTGAATAAAACAAACGAAAACATTAGAAAAACTTCTCTTCAATTAAACTAACACTCTCTCTCTCCCTTATTTTCTCTTATACTCTTTTTCTCTCTCAACAGTCGAATGTAATAAAGAAAGCAAGGAATAAAAGAATTACAATAGTCCTCTATATAAAAAAAAACCCCGGAAATACCACCACAAGTAGTAATAATGTATGTACTTGATGGGATATTGATTGCGTTGATCTTTTGACTGTTTTCAGGTGAGCCCCGATGCCTACGTACAGAGTGCACTCCAACTGACCTATTATACGTATTACAAAAAGCTGGCATTGACCTACGAATCTTCCATGACCCGCCTTTACCTCATGGGAAGAACTGAAACAGTTCGTTCTCTCACGTCAAGCCTCGCAGAATTTGTCAGGTAATTTATTGATTGTATTCGCATTTCTTTCAACTTCTCACCTGGAATTTAAAAAAAAAAATCTTGTTTCTAATACAAAAACATGAAATAAAGTTTCATTTTTTTTTTTTACTTACCTTTTGCCCTTCTCATTCCTCATATTGGGGTTAGAGTTACCTTAATGAGAGTAAATTAGGCAGATAACACCTGGCAAGAAGAATAACATCCAACTGTTGACGCAGAGACACCTGCAAGGACACACCGGACGAAATACGTTTGTATGTGCCGTGTATGGAGTGTGTGGGCAAAATCGCTGAATGGACATTATCTTTGCATGGACCAACTTTCTCGGAGTTCATACATTAGATCCATTGTTGTTTCTGCTTCTCGTAAAGTCGGTTCTCTCTATCGCTCCAAACACTTTCTCACACCTGAGGCTATTCTCTCTCTATAAATCTACAATCAGACCATGTATAGAGTACGGTTGTCATATTTGGGCTGGTGAATCTCTGTCCCATTTGAGGGTTCTTGATAAGGTGCAGAAACGTATCTGTAATTTAATTGGCCCTACCCTTTCTTCTTCTCTGCACCCTCTCTCTCACAGACGTGATGTTGCTAGTCTCAGTCTTTTCTATAAATGCTACTATGGCATGTGTTCTTCAGAATTATGTGATCTATTCCCCGCTTCTTTTGTTCCAGCTCGTTTGACTCGTTAGTCTAGTGTTCTCCATCAATTCGCTGTTTTGATACCTCATTGCAATACAGCTTCCTATTCCAGTAGCTTCGTTCCAAGAACTGCAGGTTTTTGGAACTCTCTTCCTGCTAACTGTTCCTACCTAAAGACTTGGTCTTTTCAAAACTAAGGCCAATAGGCGTCTCCTGTATTTGCGATAATCACATTTCGTTCTTGTTAGCTCCTTACATCAAGTGGCTTCATGCCTTGTCTGGAGCGATTTCCATGAAAAAAAACAAAAAACTCTTATAATATTTTTTGTAATAAAAGGGCCGTCAAACGAAAGCAAAACAACTATATAAGTATTTATTTAAGTGACTTACACTGTTGGGTGTAGGTTGTTGAAATTTAAGACAGTGTCACAGTGAAGGTAGTAAAAAAGTAAGAAACTTTGGTTGGCTGCCGAAAACTTTCCTGAAGCGATATATCTTCAGTGAAGATAGCTTTGCAAGTTTGTTATTCGCATGCATTGCAGCTCTGCAGTGCACTAGACATGCAACCGCATGTTTGCAATGGTGCAATTGTATCGCAGTTTCATCTAATATAAGAGACTGTCAGTCGGTCTGTCACGCTTATTTATTGATCATCGGATGATTCTCTTTGTAGATCCATGCATGACGAGACGGTTTCCAAAGAGAAGAAAGTGACCCTACTACGGAAGGCTTGCAACAAACACCAAGGTTTATATCGAGATGCGATGAATGGTAAAGGAATCGACCGACATCTTTTTGGTCTTTACGTTCTAAGCGAAGCACTCGGCTATGTAAGTGTTGATGATTCTTTTTCTGATTTTTTTACAGATTCTTTTAAATAAAAATGTTTCGATGTAACAATGGGTAGCTATGTTGGAGGTGAAACCCCTAAAACTAGTGGGAATATAAATATATACTAATGTAGGCATGAGTAATCGGAATCGGGAATCGGAAAAATCAGAACTTTTTGGATTATCCGAATCGGAAAAAGTTGAGCCTAATTTCCGATTCCAAAAACGATTCGTTTAATTTTTATTTTTTTAAACTTAATTTTCTATTGTTGGTATTACTTATAAATTAATGAATATTTATTGATTTTAAAACTAGAACATATCGATAATAATAACGAATTTAGGTAAAAATGGGAAAATATCAAGAAGTTTGTTAAATTCAAAAAAAATATTTTTATTGAATATTTTATAGAGCGGGTTATTTGCTAGAAAATGTCGATACAAAAGATTAAGAAACATATGTCCGATTTTGGATTTAACCAGCAAATTAAATGGAGGGGTATACCAAATGATTTTCTGATTTCTATTTTCTTCTACTTCTGCTATTATACTAAATGTTAGTGTTAACATATCCACCGTTTTGTAAAGCATTGTTATTAAAAATCTCCTCCATGAAAGAATTATTGCTAATCTTATGGCTAATAGATCTTGGGATATGTTTAATGATAGAAGGTGGGGGGATTTGACTTGAGATTAACATATGTCAGATCATGATTATCTTTAATATATGGTTTATATGTGGCCTGGGTGAGGTTAAATGTAACATCTAAGAAATTAGTTCCTGCTGTGATTCAAACTTTAAGTCCTAAATTTTTCATAGTTTTCGATATAATTTTTTAATTATTTCAGTTTTGGAGTTAGTAGCATTTTTTTTACTATAGCTAGGCCATCATCCCTATATAGTCCTATATCCTTAATGTTAACCACATTAGATTCAGTTTATATAAAATAAAACGTCTCACTAAATCAGACATCTTAGCAGACATGTATGTTTGTTTACCTTCTCTGCAGCAGGTTAGACGCAAGGTCAATGCATTAGGATTAGCGCGCTTTGGGGCCTACAAAAAATGTCTGAGCACCCCCGACTGTATTCCCCGGTAGACGCGCTTCAGGCGATTAGCAATAAACTAACCCTTTTCTCAAAGAGAACGTAAAGCCTGGGAGGATGGACCTCCTGAGACTGAATAGAACCTCAGCAACAAAGTCACCGTTGAACCGCTGTCGAGGATGTATCCTCGACTGATAAGAACACACCTACTCAGCCTGTATATATACACACACACACACATACCTAACTTTATATAGAGAGAAATAAGAAATTAGAAATGGGGGTGTAAAATCAGTAAGGAGGCAAAAAGGGGTGTGTGCTGATTGTGTGACGAATACGGGGAGGGGGGAACTGGCTATATAGTGTCAGCCATGTGTGTGAGTGAAGGGGAGAAAAGACTGAATATTAATGAAGCACAAAATAAGATTTTTTGGATTTCAAGAAATATTCAATTACTAATAAATTAAAACCAATTATCGAAGTTTCGTAGATGCGAGAAATACACACACACTTGTAAAGTTGTCTCATAATCTTATTTTGCTTTATTTTGTTGGGTTTGTAGGATTGTCAGTTCTTAAAACAAACGCTTACATTGCCATGGACTCTGTCAACCAGTCAACAACCGCAGCAGCAAATAGCGACGTCACCCGATTGTAACTTGCCGGAATATGATCCGATGGTGAGATGACTTTTTTTTTTTTTTTTTTTTTATCGTTTCTTTTTTTTTTGTTATTTTTTCTCTTTTTTAATTTCTTGATGGTGAGATGACTTTTTTTTTTATCGTTTCTTTTTTAATTTCTTGAGTTTTTCTAAAAATTCCTCTTTTCTTTTAATTTATTTTTTTCAAATTTTTTTTCCATTTTGAAATTCTTTTCTTTCAAAATGTTTTTTTCTTTTTTAAAAATTGTTTACTTTCTTTTTAAATTTAAAACAAAATTTAATTATTTTTAATTTATTTTATTATTTGAGAAAGTGATAAGGATGGATTTGAATGAAAAAGAGGGGATAAATAAAAGATCTGGTCAGCGAGGGGTTGTTTGGAAGTCAATTTCTAAAGTCGTCCAACACATGCCATGTAAAACGGACGTTAAACCGAAAATAATGTTAAATGCGTGATAATGATTCTTGAGCAATTATAGTTGTGGTTTTACTCCTTTGTATATGAGATGAAGTCTTTGACAGACGTTTTATCTGAGAATAACTGTACATGCAAATCTGTTTCTTCAATTTTGTCTTTTTCTTCCGACCCAAATAATAATAAATCCACTTTGTTTTGCAGTTGGGTCCCGGTGGTGGATTTGGTCCAGTTTCCGATACGGGCTACGGCGTCTCATACATGATTGCTGGCAATAAAAAAATCTTCTTCCATGTCTCTTCCAAGAGGTCTGCTCAGATCACAGATTCCACTCGATTTATGGATATTTTATTCCAAACACTTTGTGACATGAGGAATCTCTTTGAATAGATGAAAAAAAAAAAAATTGGTGATGCTTTGCAATTATCCTACCATGATAAAAAGCGCCTCATTTTTTTATCTAATTTTTAAAAAAAATTTTATTCAAAATTTTATTCAAAATTTTTTTTTTTTTTTTTTTTTTTTTAAATTTAAAATTTCTTTTTTTTTTTTTTTAGTATAAAAAAAGATTAAAATTTTTTAAGTAGTCCAATTCTCGTCATAGCTAGTCCAATGGTCATAAACGGTAAAAATCCCGACAACAGATAAATATTTTTAAAATTTTATTTTACTTATCAGCTTATCTTTTTAAAAGATTACGACGTAAATTCTGTTTTCTCTCAAATCTTTATACCCAAAGACACAAATCAGGCATGAGCTGTTTGATGTTAATTCTTCAAATATTTGAAGAATCCAAATGCCCAATGCGATAAATCCAATTTGTTTAAACAAAAAAAACACAAATATCTAGACGTCGACTAAAAACTTATTTTGATTGAAAACAAAAAAATTATGCCGATATGTAAAACCTCATTTCGGGGTGCGGTCGAATGTTGAAATTCAATATTTTTTCTAGTGATAATTGCGTAGTTTTTAAAATGGCGCTATCACGTTTGTATTCAAACTTTGTCGGTGGAAAGTTGGCTCGAAAGTTTCATCCATATATTTTCTTTTTGTATGAATTTTGAAGCCTTTCAAACAACAAACGAGGTATTACTTTATTACCTGTTTTTGCACTTTTAACTCGTATGTACCACCGATACTTAAATATATTAAAAAAAAAAACCAAATAAATACCACCGAAACCAATTTCGACACCGACCAACTCTACTTACTACATGATAACATTACGGGTTTTCAATCGTGTTCTTTATTTCTGTAATGTCCAATATTTTCACTGCTTCGTAAACCTATTTTTTCAGATTTTGCTAAAATTCAAATCAATTTTATTTCCAAAATTCTGTATGCAATATTAGGGTGGGGGCAGACTAGAAACCGGACGAAGGCATCTTGCGTGTATTTGAATTTTTTTTTTTTTTTTTTTTTTTGTTTAATGCAAAGTAAACGGTGCAGCGAATAATATGTCTCTTACAAAATATTTGATCCCAGTTCTGAGTTGCAGAAAGAGTAGATGTTACTTTGTGGGTAAGTTTTCCTCCCACTTCCTCTATTCGTAGCTAATAAAAAAGAAAATATTGATCAGGACTAAATATTAAAAGCGACGATGTCAATTGAAAATGACATTTTGTTTCTTTCTAACAAAACAAGAAAGCTATCGAGCGCAAATTTACTTTATATATTAACCTAGCAGGAAGACCCGACGTTGCTCGGGATTGAATGAGGAACACTGTCTTTTTCACTATGCTTATAACACCGTATTAGCTTTTTTTTTGTTTTTTTTACTGGCCCCTTCTCTCGTTTCGCCCCCTAATATTGTCGGAAGAAACTGAAATGTTGGAAAACTCTGAATTAATGTCTTATACATATGGTTTGAATTTCATTAAAATCGGATATACGTATTTGAAGTGTTAAGTGGGGTTCTATCCCTATAGCTCCCTTAGATGGAGCATAGAGATCCGGGACCACTTCCATTGTCTTCCCCAGAAAATTTAACATGAGAATACACTTTTAGATTTTATGTAGATTCTCTAACCTTTTTTTCTAACACACATATGTACACAGACATTGAGTTTATATATATATATATATATATATATATATTAGAGATGAAAGCTGAGAATAAAAAAATTGTAAAGATACAATATTTATTAGAACATCAGAAGTTCAGTTGCTCTGAATATATGTTTATGTTCTAATAAATATTGTATCTTTACAATTTTTTAATTCTCAGCTTTCATTTCTAGAATTGATTGTTCTATTCAATATATTGAGTTTTATATTACCACGATAGAAGATTATTAAACGATAATACAATTATCTTTAATTTAATTCAACATTTAAATCTCTCTCTCTATATATATATATATATATATATATATATATATTTTGATTTTATTCCATTAGTTGCGACAAAACAAGTTTTGTTTCATTGGCGCAAATAGCGACCAACTCATCGGGCTAGCGATGGAATTCAAATGGCATACGTTTTAACTTCACCTTAACGGGAGATTGAAAATTGAAAATACATTGGAGGGGGACAGAGTTGGGGCTTTGTCTATAACGGTGACATGGGACATGAAACACGTGAAAACCTCCCACGCAATAATTTGAAACACGACTTGTTGGGGTCCTCCCCCCTCCCCTCTCATGTCCCATGTCACCGTTATAGACAAAGCCCCAACTCTGTCCCCCTCCCCCTCCAATGTATTTTCAATTTTCAATCTCCCGTTAAGGTGAAGTTAAAACGTATGCCATTTGAATTCCATCGCTAGCCCGATGAGTTGGTTGCTATTTGCGCCAATGAAACAAAACTTGTTTTGTCGCAACTAATGGAATAAAATCACCAACAAAAAATATATTTTGCTCTGAATTTTCATTGAGCATTCTCATAAACCCGGTTTCAACTTCCTTCGGATTCATACCCCCTGGATATTTGTAACAAGTTAATTATATATATATATATATGAGAGAGAGATTATTTAAAACTTGTTTTATAATCTTCTATATTTATAAAACTCAATGTTTGCGTGAGAATCTACACAAAAAATAAGTGTATTCTTATGTGAAATTTACCGGGGAAGACAATGGAAGTGATCCCGAATCTCTAAGTGCACCCTTATGGGGGCTATGATGACATAACCCCCTGAAAACTTCAAATATATCCTATATTTATGAAATTTATATCATATGTATAAAATTCTCTGGGGAAGACAATGGAAGTGGTCCCGAATCTCTACGTTACTTTTATGTGCTCCCGCCTCTAAGTGACCCATGGGGACAAAACCCCCTGAAAACTTCAAAGACGTAACATCCGATTTTAATGAAATTTAAATAATATGGATAAGACACGAATTCAGAGAGTTTTCTTTAACATTTCAGCTTCTTCCGACTTTTGTTAGGGGGCGAAATGGGAAGAGGGGGGGGGGGGGACAGTAAAAACAAATGAACTAATTTTTTTTTATGAGTGGAAAAGTACGTAGTGATCCTCATTCAACGTCGGATCTTCCTGCTAACAATTCTATAATTTTCAAAATCAGGAAAGCCTGAAAAATCGGTTCACAATGCAAAACTTTGAAACACTTACATCCAATGAAAACGAATAAATGAACTATTCAAAAGGAAATACCTTAATTAGGTTCCTATTTTATTGTCGGCGGACACAATGAATGCTGTTAAGAGCTTTTGACATTTTCTATAAACACCTAAAGTATTTCAGGTTTTATGCCGTCGCAATTCTATCTTTTCACTTCGACCGGGCGTTGTCGGCAACTCTGCGCAAGAGCATAACACCATTCGGCTAAAACGGAAGTAAATGCAGACACGCTAACTTCTCCTTTTGCGATGGTTCAGCGCCTCTCTGTAACCGGCTTTGTCCGTCAGTAGGTCGCCTGTTGCCGATGTATGCACATACAGCATCAAATTCGGTACTTGTTCGTCTTTTACCATAGTCCGTTTTTCACAACTTTTTACTCCCCATTTTTTTGTTCTTTTTTCGGTGTACATTTACCTATCAGGCCGCTATCGACATGATAGGTAATTGTAAGCAGAAGAAGAATTTAAAACATTTGAGAAGGTCAAAAAGAGGGGGATCAGTCTACGTTGAAGTTACATTGAAAACTGATCCCCCGTCTTAAAATCTAAATTTTTTTTTTAATTTCTTTCCAAAAACCCCGGAATTCTCTACTGACTGATAGGTAATTGTACACCGAAAAAGATTTTTTTTTTTTAATTGAGATGGTCAAAAAGAGGGGATCAGTCTACGTTGAATTTACATTGGAAACTGATCCCCCCTCCTAAAATGTAAAATATTTGAAAATTTTTTCCAAAAACCTCGGAATTCTCTAGCAGCCTGATAGGTAAGTGTACACCGAAAAAAGAACAAAAAAAATGGTGAGTAAAAAGTTGTGAAAAACGGACTGTGGTAAAAGACGAACAAGTACCCCAAATTCAATAATAATCGAAAAGCCATGAAAATATTGGGAAATAAGTGTAGTATCTGTTCCGATGGATACTGTACCCTATAGACGGATGTCGTCTTGTCCTTCGGGACTTGATTCCACCTGTCTGTGGGTTTGTCCTGTGCAGTTTTAGGAGGTCCACCCTCCCAGGCTTCGCCTCCCCTCTTTGGGGAGGAGTAAGTTTATTGCTTACTGCTTGAGGCGCCCCTACCGGGGAATGCCGACGGGGCTGCCCAGGCAATTTTTAAATGGCCAGAGTGCTCACCTCTCGAGCGCTGGCTTTTAACCCCACTTACTCGACCCAAGCTGTGGTCACATCTTACTTGTGGGAGTAAGATAAAACTGGCCTTGTGCCTAACTCCTGCAGAGGAGTAAATAAACATACAGCATCAAATTCGGTACTTGTTCGTCTTTTACCATAGTCCGTTTTTCACAACTTTTTACTCCCCATTTTTTTGTTCTTTTTTTGGTGTACATTTACCTATCAGGCCGCTATCGACATGATAGGTAATTGTAAGCAGAAGAAGAATTTAAAACATTTGAGAAGGTCAAAAAGAGGGGATCAGTCTACGTTGAATTTACATTGGAAACTGATCCCCCCTCCTAAAATGTAAAATATTTGAAATTTTTTTTCCAAAAACCTCGGAATTCTCTAGCAGCCTGATAGGTAAGTGTACACCGAAAAAAGAACAAAAAAAATGGTGAGTAAAAAGTTGTGAAAAACGGACAGTGGTAAAAGACGAACAAGTACCCCAAATTCAATAATAATCGAAAAGCCATAAAAATATTGGGAATTTAAACCTGTCATTTATACGATTACGCCAATCAAGGAAAGGTTAAGAAACGTATTTTAGATTTCCGTTAAAGATACATACCAGGAGAGAAAGATAGGGGTAGAAAATGAGAAGCTACGGCCTCCCTGCTTTTGAAAGAGATTCACCAAAATCAGGGAATCATTTTGTTTTTTATGAGTGAAAAAAAAAGTACTTGTGATCCTCATTCAATCCCGAACAGCGTCGGATCTTCCTGCTAACAATTTTATAATTTTCAAAATCAGAAAAGCCTGAAAAATCGGTTCACAATGCAAAACTTCGAAATGGTGGCCATTTTGTTTTTTTGTGCCACTGTTTCGTAGATTACAAACAACATGGCGGGAAACTTTTGATGCTATCATGTGATGTGAAAAATTAAAATAAACGATATTTGTTCGTTATTGAAATTCACCGGGATTCTAACAGTCTTTGATTATTGGACGAGCCATGCCAGAAATTGGGCAATTCAAAAAAAAAAAAAAAAAAAAATGAGATGTTATTTTTTTTTTTTTTTTCATAGTGAGGTTATTGTGAAGAAGAACCGGAATCTCTTTGAATAAATGAACGAAACGAAAGCAACGATTCTACAAATTTCCTCCACGGACAACTAATCACCTCAATTTCAGTTACGTCACTGCCCGTTTTTTTTTTTTTCTCTGTTTACAAGAATTCACTGATTGATTCATTTTTTAAAAAGTGCCAAATATATATATATCAAGTTTCTTATAGAAATTTAAAAAAATTTAAATCAAAAAAAGTATTTCGAAACTTTAAATCAAAAAATATTCAAAAGCTTTAAATTAAAAAAAAATATTTAAAATAATTTTTAAATTAAAAAGATTTTTTTTTTTCTTTAATTCTAAAATTGTAAATCATATTTTAATCATTCATGAAGGTGAAAAGCTTTAATTCTGAAAAATTCCAAAAATTTATTCTTCATTATTTGAAATTTTATTTATATTTTTTCTCCCGGTCTTTTTAAAAAAAAATTTTTTTTAATTTTTTTTTTTTTTTAACATTTTTTTGCGTTTTGATAATTTTATGAGATTCATGAATTGAAAATCTGGTTCAATTGTAGACTGTTAGAATATCTCGTCTATTTTTTTTTCCAAATTTTCGATAAATGTGATTAGTTGGTTTTAAATTGTATTTCTTATCTGACAATAAAAAAATTCTAATTTACTTAATCGCTGGCGGCCATGTTTTTTTTTTCTTTCACCAAAAATATTTTTACTTTTTAAAAATCTAATTATGCAACAAAAAAGAAAAAATTACATAAAAATAAATTTGGATTATTCGGACTACTATTCTCATCTTGGTTGTTATTTTCACAACGTTTCGGCCGATGTAACCTCCGACTTTCTTCAGGTGCATCTTTTCATATAGGTTCTTGCATTCGACATAAACATTCCCGAGTTCGACAATACGCACCTGAAGAAGGTCGGAGGTTACATCGGCTGAAACGTTGTGAAAACAACAAGCAAGATGAGAATAGTAGTCCAAAAAATCTAAATCATCAGTCATCATTTAAAAAAACATTTTAATGTAAAGTTTGATGTAAACATTCCTGAGTTCGACAAGATGCACCGGAGGACACATCGGCCGAAACGTTGTGAGAATAACCAATAAGATGAGAACAGTAGTCCAGATAATCCAAATTATCAATCCTCATCTAAAAAAAATTTAAAAAATAAATTTTGAACACTCTTTATTACATAAGTTTTACCGGTACTTAATGTGGCTAAAAGTAAAAATGCCCTTTTGATAATTTAATAAAAATAGCGTAAAAAAGTTTTTAAAAATTGTCGTACTGCGTAAAACTTTTTAATAAAAGTTGAAAGTTATTGACTTTAAAAATCAAAGGAGAATTTTATTTTCAGAACGAAATCTACAATTTCTGATCAACAATAGATTTTATTTAAAATGTGGGCAAAAATAAGTTTGATGGGTGAGATATTTAAACAGTATCTATGCTACAATTGAACCAAAAAATCGACATATTTTGATCTGTCTTTATTTATGTGAGTCAGGATTTTTTCTCTACCTCTGATGATGGACAAGATATTTAAAAAAAAAAAAAACTTTTGACAGCAAGATTTGTCTTTTAAGAACGAAAATAAAATAAACCTTCAAGAAATTCTTAAATTATTCTAAAAGTAGCGTATAGACCCTTTCCCCCTCAGCCAGAAAATGTCAGCAAGGAAGTGAACAACAAAAACTTCTTATTTTTAGTCTAGAGTTATGCCCTTTGATAAGAGGGAGCTTAGACTCTCTTGGTAAAAACCCTAACCCTAGATCCCCAAATCTCATCACAAACACAAGATCTTGTCGGAACTCTCGTACCACCTAACCCTAACCATGCGGTCGAAAATTAAGGCCAGATTTCTTCCTCATTTGCTGGCCAGATTCTCTAGACACGACCGGCTTTCAAGGCTTGTCTCTTAACAGAAAAAGGGAACGACAATAAAAAGACAGGTGGATCCCTTGAACTCCCCAGACGAATGACACAATGACAATTAGTTGTTACTTTCTGGGTGGTCAGATAACGATGGAGAGAGTGAGCTGGAGAACAAGCGGATGTATCCAGTTCCGGTGGTCAGCTGAGAAAAAGACAGGACATTTAGGATTTCGGTTGAAGGTAGTTATATTTAAGAGAAGACATAGATTGGTTGGAAGAGATCGCAGGAGAGACGGGCTCGAGACTAGTAAGACGAGACCAGCAGATGTGGACGATGGGTTCGTGAGATTTGTTTGGTCTTAGCTGATATCCTGAACTTGAAAGAAGAGACATTTAGCTCAGACCTAGTGACACTAACGACCATGTCCCAACGACACACACACCCGTATTCAACAAGTTTACACAATGTATGTGTCTGCATTTAAACTTGGTTTGAATGCAAATTGTAAACTAGTGCTTGTACCCTCGGTGATCACCAAAACTAGAATCGACACTACCAGAAGATGAAGAAGAAAGACCATGCGTTTTGGGGGTCAGCGATCGTCGGGGAGCTGACATGGTTATACACCTCTGTCAAAATTGACGGAACAAAAACTTATGTTTCGACAGTGAAAGATGTGTTAGGCCATCCGCAGACAAGCAATACTGTCACGATGCTGCTAAAAGTAAAACCAATGCAGACCCCACAATATTATTGTAAAAATTATATATAAAGTCACACTAATGACAAGGTCCCAACGACACACATGTGTGTTCAACAAGTCAATACTAATTAGATTGTGACACTAACGATGACGTCCCAACGACACATACACACGTGTGTTCAACAAGTCAAGATTACACAATGTATATGTTCCCATTGAAAGAATGTTTGGTCACATTGAAATTAGTAGTGACACTAACGACCAGGTCTCAACGACACACACCCGCTCATGTTCCCATTGAAAGAACAAATGAGAGTTCTTGGGTTAGTAGATGTAGAACAGTTGAGGTAGGAGGGTTGTAGATGTAGAACAGTTGAGGTAGCAGGTTCAGTTCATAAGGGAAGGCCAAGGTAAAAAATGGAAAGAAGTGATAAAAATGGACTTAAGGGAAAGATGCCTGACCAGAGATAGGTTAGTTTGGAAGTCAACCATCCGAATGTAAAATGGACGTTAAACCGAATACGATAATGATGATGACAAATAATACAACGAAATGTGCTGCACATATCGAAACTTCCTGATGTACGGAGATATAAAAAAAAGGTAGACTTATTGATATGGTGGTGACGTAACAAACGACTGCTCACACGACTGACCACACAAAGGCACCTCGACAGAATTAGTCCGGTGGTGAAAAGACGACTGTATGTCCAAGAACTAGTCTGGACAAAAAGGGGAATAAGTGAGAGGGATTTAAGTAAACATGTTGCTCCTTCAGTGGTCAGCCCAAAAAGGCAGAACAGAGGAAGTGGACTTATGAGTTATGCTTTTTATATTGACATTTTAATGACTTTCCGAGCGATTTTTGTTCGCGATTCATCGACGTAGAAATTTTGGTCCGATTCTGTAAACTTTATTTTGATTTGTATTCACTGGTTCCCATTAACCATTGCAAACGAGTTGATCCCCCAACCCTAACTCTAACCCTCAATGCACGCACACTGTGTACAAACCTTGTTACATGCAGGAGATTTTCCGAATTTCATTTTAGGTGAATTTTTTTTAACATTTCTCAAAAGACAAATTTTGCTGTCAATAATTTTCTACAAAAAGTTTTAAAAAAAAAATTTTTTTTTTTTTATTAATAAAATTTTCCAAAAAATGTTTCCGATAAACCAAAGATTAATCACTTTTTCTTATTTGTTTCCTTGACTACAAAATTAAAAAAAATTTTTATGCAGGATTGTGTTTTTTCTTTGTTTTTTTTTTTAAAATTTATTTTTATTTTTTATTTTTTATTATTTTAACTGAGACTAAGTTGTTTTTTTTAAAGAAATTTATTTTTAAACTGATAAAATATTTAATTATCAAGATTTTTTGATTTTTTTTCTAAGGTTTAGATTCTGTTTTTTTTTTATTCAAATTTTTAACATTTGTTTTTAAACTAAAGTTCATTTTTTTAAAGAAATTTTCCGATAAAGAAACTTTTTTGAGGATAACTTTTTTTTTTTTTTTTAGCTGAGAATAAATTTAATTACTTTATACTTTTTATATTTATTTATAGTTATTATATAGTAATATTATATTATATTATATTATTTACTTTTTTAAAATGGTGGATTTTTTTTTTTTACTGATAAATTTAATTAAGGATAATTTGTTTGTTATTTAAAACAGTGCTCATTTATTTTTTGTTTTATTTTGTTTGTTTTTGTTTTATTGTTTTATATGTTTTTTTTTTAATAAATGTTCCTTGAAATGAAAATCATTTATTAACATTCCTTAACGTTTTCCTGTATTGAAAAATAAACAAATAAACAAGCAGCAATATTTCCCATGTGTGCCTTGAAAAACAGCGTTTTTGAGATTGAACTTTTTTGAGAGACGACGCATCCTTTTGTTTGGGGTGGTGGTGGGTACCGTGAGGGGGGGGGGGGCGTGAAAATATTTTTTTTTTTTGTTTTTGTTTCCCTGAAGAAAGAACTGATCCATAAAGTCCAATGGATTCCTTTTTTTTTTTCTTTTTACACACCGGACCCTCAATAATCACCATTTTACACTATTTTCATGATGACGATGTTGTCAATAAATGTTCATTTTATTTCAAATGACACTCCTCTTTATTTTTTCTCTCTCTCTCAAATATATATATATATTTTTTTTTAAATTTATTTTATACGTACATAAAAGTAGTCCATGGACACGTGTTTCTGGCTCATGGCCGTCATCAGCATGGCTAACTTACGCAGAGATCGAACCTTCGATATTGGTGTCTATAGTCCAGCATTTTACCATCGGACCAAGACGCTCTGTCTAGAAATATACGATTTTTATCACCTAAATATTTAATGTATTTTTATGTAATTATTTTTATTGGTGAGCCAGAAACACGTGTCCATGGATTACTTTTATGTACGTATAAAATAAATAAAAATATATATATTAACGAAAAAATACGTCCTATGAAGTTAAGGGCGACTAATAATGCAATTTTCTGCATCTTAATCACTTAGAAAAGTGAGACAATCGAAATAATAGTAAGCAAAATAACAACGAACGCTACAATCACCAATAAAAAATAATTACATAAAAATACATTAAATATTTAGGTGATAAAAATTAAGTTGCCATCATTATGACAAAAAAAAGTCCACAAATTGTATTACTACCTTGGTCGCTGCACGTGTTCCTTGTATACCCTTCTGCATGATCCTTCCTGACCGAGGGAAACACTGTCTGCAAATAAGTTCTTTCATCCATCAAAAAGGACTGATGGAAGACAGCGGACATTTATTCAACTTGATCTTTGTTCCAAATCATTGACTAGTGGGGAAGACAGAGAGATAGCGATTGAAATTACTAATTATATTTTACGTGATCATGCACTGTGTTCTCCCAAACGAACTAACCTGTTCTCTATCACACACTCTCTTTGAGCCATGTGATGTCATGTCCGTTTTTATTAATTTTCACAGTCAAGCAATTTTAACTTCGGGATCACCAAGTTGATCCCGGCTGACCTCTCCGTGAAGCAGCTGATGCGGGTAAGTTGATAGCTGGCATGCTTCTAGAGATATTCAGATTACTTAGATTACCTGAAGTGCTTTGTAAAACGGACAATGCGTCTCTCGTAGTCATCAGATTTTTTGAGTGACTGACACCTGAGAGTTGATGTGGCCAGAGTTACGGAAACGCTAGTGAAGGAGATTCAAACTGAATGGATCAAGGGCTGAGAACAGGTCGTAGATTGTATGGGAGCCTCTTCTGAGAGACTGTTTGCAATAATGACTTGTTTGGCTATTGTTTTATATTTGCTTTATTTTTTATGGACTGCTCCACAAGACACCGGTAATGTTAAGTTATCTCCCTTGTATTGCGATATAAGAGTTCTATTCCTTTGTGATAGGTTTTTAGAGTGGTATCCTTTATCTTCTGTTGTTGTTGGTTATTTTCTGGGCAAACAAAGATGGCGGTTCGGACTGGATTTATGCAATCAGTAAACTAACGTCTCAGAGGCAATGTCTGGTTTGGGTGAACAAAATTAAAAAAACAAAAAAACATTACTTTCAAATTTCAAAGTTTCACAATTATCGTATACCCACGAGATTTAAAAAAAAAAAAAAAATGGCTGGTGTGTATTTACTATCGTGAGACTTATTTGAAAATAATTTTATGAACCTTAAATTGACGAAGAGAAATAAATTTCTAGCTTGAATTAAGGTTTATAAGAAAAAGTCAAGTATTAAGGTTTATTTGTGTTTCTAAAAGCATCTCTTATGGCTTCTGCTCTGTTTCTCAGCACTAATGGATTCGTCACTCGTATAAATTTTGTTCTTAGGCTTGTCATACAAGCGCTGGGGTTTAGTGATGACTCACTTGTAGTCTGGACAGTCACAAATTAACTTGTACACTTAGGGACCGATAAAGTTTAGGGGCACTGTTCGTCAGTCAGGGGGCATAATTTTTCTAAGCTTTGTAGGTAGTTCTCAAACGTTTTTTGCCAAGTGTTTAATTTCGGGTGATGGTTCCTGTCACGAAGTCCAAGTAATATATTCTTTACAGAGAATTAATGACGCCTTACTATGATCGCTTTTAGCCATTTGGCCAGACAGTTGGGCACAGCTTTTAAGAATGTAAAAACAATGTGGGCTCAGGGAAAAACAATGGTCAGCCGCTGCTCTAAATGGGGATGTAGTTCGCCAGGGGCTGGTGGAGTCATGCCTAAGACAATAAGATTCTTCCCAGGGATCTCCCCCCCCCCCCCGATATAGACACACCCCACAGGGCTACAATAGTGCCACACAACAACAACCAGTAGCAGCTGAAAACGTGGATCAAAAATTGAATGGACAAAAAACGCAAACATTCCAGATTCAACTGAATAGAAGATCTTTATTTTAACAAATAACATAACATCTTTGACCAAATACAAATTCTTTCTTTCACGAAATAAGACAGCAGTAAAAATGTAAAGAGGATCATTCACTTTTCTTAAGATGATAAAATAAACCCTTGTCGCCTTTTTAAGGGACCATCTCTCTCAAGGGGTTCCACTCTCTGGCAAATGTTCCATCAAGTTTTAAAGATCACCTTACAACGATTCAGTTTTCCGGTGCTTTTTCGTAATACTCCACCACCCGGTTTTCCGCACTTATTTACTAGCCAATTATTTTATTTTTTTCGGTATACAATTAGCTATCATGCCGCTATTTTTTCTAAATATTTTACATTTTAAGAGTGGGGATCAGTTTCCTATATAAATTTAACATAAACCGATCCCCACTTTTTGACCAAATATTTTTTAAATTCTTTTTTTCTGTACAATTACCTATTGTGTCGCTAGATAATTTCGAGTTTTTTGAATTTTTTTTTCAATTATTTTAGTGGGGGGGGGGGATTAGTTTTCTATATAAATTTACTGTAAACTGATCCTCCACTTCTTGACTATCACAAATTTTTTCCCAAAATTTCCAAACAACCCGGAATTCTTTAGTGGCATGATAGGTAATTGGACAAAAAAATTGTACAATTGGATAATGAAAAAAGGGGGTAGAGAGAGCGGGAAGGGGGGGGGGGAAGGAGAGGAATGTGGTAATTGTGTTTTAGAATGCAATGGTCCTCCCTTTTTTTCAAAGTCAAAGGAAGATTCGGTTTTACCTCGAAATCTGCCTCCAAAAACGATTTGGGCGAGGGGGGCGTTGGTACAGAAAAAAAAAAAAATTTTAATATTAAATTCAGTAAACGATCACTAGTCTGGAAATCTAAAAAGAATTTTTTTTTCTTTTAAAGTCGTGAGGGAGGGAGGAGGGGGGAGAAAAATTACAAAACTAAAAAAAAATTCTAAATCTGTTCTGAAAAAGAAAACAAAAAGACAGATTTAAAAATAGTGCTCGCTCTGCTTTTTAGACCAAATTTGACAGATTGAAAAAAAAACAACAAAAAAACTGATTTTCAGTTCATATTAAAAAGAAAAATGCTTTAAACTACAAGTGTTGACCGTCGATATGTATTTTTTTTTTTCATTTATTTAAAAAAAGAAAATTGTTTTTTATTAAATGAATCCCCCGCATGTCAATTTTCATCGTTAAAAGCGCAAATTGAATGAATACACTTATTTTAAATGCGTCCAGGCATCTTTATAAAAGGCTCCGTCCGTCAGGCTTACATTTTAAAATAGCATTTTGTATGGACTAGAGTTATCTCCCTTTGTGGAGGAATTATTTTTTAGAGTTATGCCCCTCGATAAGAGGGAGCTTAGACTCTCTTGGTAAAAATGGTAGATCCTAAATCCTGTCGCAAACACAAGATCTTGACGGAACTCTCGTACCAACGTGCGGTCGAGAATCAAGGCCAGATCTCCTCCTCAATTAGCGGACAGATTCACTACAGACAAGACCGGCTCGTCACTTAACATAAAAGGTTCCACAAGAAAATGTAAGTTTTCACATTAGTATTACATAAATAACTTGTGCATTTTTACTTGTATGGGAACAAGGTATTTCTGTATATAATCTTATGCCTTGTCTCGTTTTACTGTCTTTATAATTTGCAGTAGACAACCCATTAATAAATGAAATGTTATATGTCCACCAGAAGTTTTTACTGTCCTTTACTTTCTACACATTGTGAATTTTAACAACTCTTGCTTGGATTTAATTCAAATTATCTACCCACGCGTTGCTAACCTTAATAAAATAGAATACCAAATTTGACATCTTTGTCACTAAACACACAGGTGACATGGACGTATCTTTGTTTTTTAGAAGAAATAAACATTTTCTTTCATTGAATTAAAAAAAATCTGTTATGGAAAAAAGAAAAAGAAACAATTATTTCACCAATTTACATTTTTGTTTTGCTTACTAAGTGCATATAGAGCTCAAAAGTGACGTGCATTTTGATGAATGGTTTGCCTTTAAGAAAGTGATATCTAAAACCCATTTGTTGGCCTTGTACATGCATAAAAAAATGAAACGGCTTTTTATACACAAAACATGAAAATAAGTGTGTCAGAAACCAATTCCATTGAACTAAAAAAAAAAAAAAATTAAAAACAAAATAGCTTTTGTTGCACAAATTTCAGCAGATTGTTGGAACGGACGAAGGAACGGCTACAAAGAAAAATGGAACCGATGGCAATTTACTTTAGAGACACTTTTAAACTGAAAGAATTACATAAGACCTCCCGAAACTGAGGCAAATATTCAGGCAGTGAAGCTGTTAAGAGAAAAGTATATTAAAAAAAATTTAGAAAAAATAAAAGTGACTATTATTACTGATATTACAAGCAATATTATTATTACTGATATTACAAGCAATATTATTATTACTACAGTGCTGTGATAAAAGGGAGATAAGCTGCCTATAAATTGGGAGAAACTGTCAGAAATATTTAAATTTGATTTTAAAGTTCGATAACTTTTGTGATTATCTCCCCTTCTTTAACTCTTTCATGTGGTAAGTACACAAAATGAAAACAAAATGTAATTAAAGGGAAAGATCTTTTCCGTGACGCCGCCAACCATCATAAACAGTAGAAATATCATCACAAATAGTAATAGTATTTAAACCAAAGGTAGCGGGATATAGCAAGCGGAAAGAAACTAATTACAAATTTAATACTTTTATTAACGCATTTTGGTTTCCTGGTACACAAGCCAACAATGTTAATCTGTTGTGAACTGAGACGCGATCCGAATGAACGCTAAAAGCAAATGGCGTGAATTGCTACTCTCTTTCTTTCTTTGCTTCGTTGGTGAAACGCTTTCCTTTTCACGTGCCAAAACAAAGGATTTCTTGCAGAAACGTGTTAACTCAGTAAACCAATGCGAACTTTGTGACCCCAAGAATGAGTTTGCAGGCCCTCTTTTCAACAGACAGACCACAAAAGAACGCATGAGAAGTATGCTCCCACGCTAGCCGAGCGTAACAAGAAACCGAACCCTTCAGAACTCAACAAGCTCCTCTTGCCTTGCGCACACCTACTTAGACACACAGTAGCAAAACACGTATCACATTACCCACTTACGCACACACACACACTCTATGACTCACGCACTAACAAATAGAGACATCCATCTCTTTAGTCGCTTGTGTCTGTCTAATTAATGAACATTTTCTAACAAAGAACACCAGTTTGAATACACTTTACAAAGAACATTTCTTCTATTTAATCGAACTCTTATATTCGATGTAAACTTACAGCTTTTATAAATGTTTTGTTGATTAATCAAGTTTTATTTCATTTTTTTTTATTCACAAAACGCCATACATGTAGAACGAGCCCTTGCTCGCTGGTGACCCTAATATTTCTCCTCAAATCTCCATTTTCTTTCGCCATTGACAAAATCCTTTGCATGTGTCAGATTTAGCAACAGGCCATAAATCTATTGTTAATAGTTGAAAAAATAAAAATGAATGGAAAACTTTGTGACCCTTCGAAAGGAATTTGGTAGCCTTTAAACTGTCGAATCGAAAGTCATTCAAACTGGTTTTAAAATTCTTAGCAAATCCTCATTTAATTAAAAGAGGAAGTCTTGGGAAGCTTTTTATATCCTAAGTAGGGAGTTGTGCAGCAAGATGTTTGTTCGCATTACATTTAAATTTCTTGGTACAGTCGAGGAAAAAGGGAGCAGGGAGGGAATTCCAAAGGCTAGCAGTTCTGAGGAATGTATGAAACTAAACAAATTGCCGTTTTTTGTTGAAGAAAATTTGTTAAAAATAAAAACGACGCAATAAATATACACCAACGTAATAATTGGGCAGGTAATCTCCCTATTGTAAGCACAGCACTGCGATAGCGACATCGCCTGTAACATGGTTCATACTACAGCGATAATACACACAAAAAAAACAAAACTCATAGACATGGAATGTTTTCAGTAGACTCTTGGGAGCTTTTCTGGTGCCATTTTTGGGTAATTCTGTACTTTCACAACGACATGAAAATATGTAAAGAAATGTATAAACTTTGTTATGTACTTACGTGGTAGTTGAAAATAAGATTGTACAGAAAAAATTTACGCAAATTCATCGAGTATTTATTAAATTATAAGAAAAAGAAGAAAAAAACGATCTTGCGTATCGGTAGACATTTATACTTACTTATTAGGCAAGGGAGATAACTCAAATTTTGTTTTCGGAAAAACTCAAAATAGTGATCAATAGATAAAATCGTTTTTTATTTTTAATTTAATAAGTACTGGATGAATTTGCATAACAAACGTAAAAACAAAGTTTATACATTTCTTTCGCTATTTTTTCTTTTTTAAAGAGAGGCCTAACATGTCGGGGCGAAAGTAAAGAAGCACCCATTTATTTTTTTTAACCATTTCTAAAACAAGGCGATCAGTTCAAAGGAAAATGCGAAACAAAGATTTTTTTTTTTTTTTGATTCAAACCATTTTTGCAAAACAGATGTTCCTATTTACCCGTTTCGGAGCGTCGTCCTCATCTTGGTGGTTATGTTCGGATGTTACGGGGGGGGGGGGGGGGGTTCCATTGTGTGAGCACATTTGGATTAGCAGGTTATGCTAAAGTACGGCACTTCTGCAGTTTAGCGACAAGGCGAATTTATTTGTTTTCATTTCAGAAGAGTTACATTAGTGTAAGTGGCAGACGACCCCCTTTTTTTTTCACTTCTGAATTGTATCCCATTTTAAAGGAACTATTTGTTCACGACAAAAATTTGTTTGCAACAAAAATTTGTTTACGACAAAAACGAGAGAAAAAAATCAGTTTCAAGTAATTTCACTATATTTATTTTATTCCAAACTTCGAGTTTTATTTTTTAAACTGTTCGATTTGTAAGAATAAAAATCTGTTACCCATAAAAATATGATTGTTTTAATTTAAAAAAAAAAAAAAATTCATTTTGAAAAAACCCAAAAAACTGTTGATTTTCACAAATTTTAATTTCTTCAATAAATGTTTTATTAATTAATTTTAATTTCTTCAATAAATGTTTTATTAATTAATTTTAATTTCTTCAATAAATGTTTTATTAATTAATTTTAATTTCTTCAATAAATGTTTTATTAATTAATTTTAATTTCTTCAATAAATGTTTTATCAATTAATTTTAATTTCTTCAATAAATGTTTTATCAATTAATTTTAATTTCTTCAATAAATGTTTTATTAATTAATTTTAATTTCTGAATTTGCATTAGTTGTTATTTAATTATCCCCGAGTTAATTTTGAAAAAAAAAAAAAAAAAAAAAAATCGGTTTGTCTCCCTTGCCGTTAAGTGAAAAAAAATAGAAGGTTGTCTGCCACTTACAGTAATGTAGCTCTTCTGAAATGAAAACAAAATAAATTCGCCCTGTCGCTAAACTGCAGAAGTGCCCTAAAAGGTATCTTCAGGCTTGTATTGTTGGAGGGCGGGAGATGTTGTCCTTCTCTCACATACAGCGGCTAGTATTTCCAAATGGTCACCCATTTGGTACTGGCCAGGCTCAATGTTGCTTAACTCTGATGATCTAATGAGAACCGGTGTAACTGAAAGTTTAGTGACAAATGGGTAAATGTGTTGTTTCCTGACCTGTGTGATTTTACCAGTAAAGCGATATGCAGTAACTCAAATATTGTATTTAAATAAAAAAAAAAAAAGAAAAGATTATGACATGCTGAATGTATTAGCGTTAAAATCAATTTAGTATTACGTACGGAATAGGAAAAAAAAAACTGGGTGCTTATCCAGAATTAGAGACATGGGGGAAAAAATAAGACAAACTGAGAAATTTCTGTATGATTTACGAACCCGTGACGGAATGAATATATTGTATACCAAAAGCCACGTAAATTAATCAAGTAGTTTTTTATTTTATAAAAGAAAATCAAATTTTATTGATAAACGGATAAGGCTGAAATATCCGCGCCATATTGGTCATATTCAAGGGAGATAATCCAAACTTTTGAAAACTAGAGAAATAAAGTCTGGAATTTTGGGTGTTATTTCCCTTAGCTCCCTTTAATATGACCAATAATGCTGCCGATATATCAACATTACCCGTTTATTGAAAGAATTTGATTTTCTTTTATAAAATAAAAATTACTCGATTAATTTACATGATTTTTGGTATACAATATATATATATATATATATATATTATATATATCTTGTTTTTAAATTCCCGAAACAATTTTTCATGGTAAACAACTGATGATCCCTTAAATAATGTTAGAAGCAAACTAATATAATAACTGTAAAAATTAAATTGACTTACATGAGTGATTATCCACTGAACGACTTGGGACTTAAGGTTTTTAAAAAATTTTTTTTTTTATAAATATAGTTTTAATGGTTGATAAACTTCCAAAACTATATATATATCTATATATATATATTCTGTCACATAGATCATATAGTTATTTCTCAGTTTGTCTTATTTTTTCCCATGTCACGGTAATTCTGGTTAAATTCGTAAATTACACAACAAACTAAGATGGACGTTCATTGATATAAAACTTGGAACACAGAGTATTGATTTACTCCTCTCCAGGAGTTAGGCACAAGGCCAGTTTTTATCTTACTCCCACAAGTAAGATGTGACCCAAGGTCGGGTCGGGAAAGTGGGGTTTAAAAATTGCCTGGGCAGCCCCCCGTCGGCATTCCCCGGTAGGGGCGCCTCAGGCAGTAAGCAATAAACTTACTCCTCCCCAAAGAGGGGAGGCGAAGCCTGGGAGGGTGGACCTCCTAGAACTGCACAAGACAGACCCATAGACCGGCGTAAATCAAGCCCCGAAGGCCAAGACAATACCAGTCTATAGGGTGCAGTATCCATCGGAACAGATACTACACTTTGATCTTAGCCAAAAGGCCAAGATACTTGGAACACAGAGTAGGTAAGACGATAAGAAGAAAAGACTTATATAAAAATAATTTAGAATAGGAGAGTTAATTTTTTTTTTAAACATCTTTTTAAGAATTTAATAATAAATGAGGCTAAAAGCCTTTAAAAGCATGTTTAGATGCGATGTTTTTTCTTTTTCATTTTTACTTTGATCTTTTGACTATTAATAATATTAATATTAATAAATATCGCATCTAAACAGGCTTTTAATAATAAATGAGGCTAAAAACCTTTAAAATCATGTTTAGATGCAATATTTATTAATAAAAATAAAATCAGAACAGATTTTTTTTTTTTTTCATTTTCCCTTTTGACTAATAATTTCACTAGTATACCTCGCATCTTCAGAGTATGAGATTGTAACAATTCCGTTGATGTTGGGAAACAGTTTATTTAAAACAGAAGAATTATGGCGTGAAATAAATAATTTAATTGTTTCGCATTTATTCGTATAGAGAAACATTAACAAATTTATTTATCTTTTAAATAAGCCCAGAAAAAAATCAAAAGAAAAAAAGATATCAATTCGCCTGAGAAAAATATCTATTCTGGTGTTGCTTCTCGTCCATCTCCCTCGGATCAGTCGAAATATGCAGATAATTTAGAAGTTGATCTACGTTCAGTTGTGGATTGTGGTATGAAATGGTTTATTTTATTTAATCCAGTTAAGACTCAGCTTGTGTCTTTCAATCGTAGGCGTGTCCTTTTCTTCTTGAGATTCTCATGGATGGCTTTACTCTTGAGAAATCGACTCTGAAACTTCTTGGTCTTTCTCTCTCATCAAATCTTTCTTGGAGTTCATACATTAGATCCATTGCTCTTTCTGCTTCTCGTAAAGTCGGTTCTCTCTATCGCTCCAAAAACTTTCTCACACCTGAGGATATTCTCTATCTCTACAAATCCACAATCAGACTATGTATGGAGTACTGTTGTCATATTTGGGCTGGTGAATCTCTGTCCCATTTGAGGGTTCTTGATAAGGTGCAGAAACGTGTCTGCAATTTGATTGGCCTCACCCTTTCTTCTTCTCTAAACCCTCTCTTTCACAGACGTGATGTTGCTAGTCTTTTCTATAAATATTATTATGGCATGTGTTCTTCAGAATTATGTGATCTATTCCCTGCTTCCTTTGTTACAGCTCGTTTGACTTGTTGATCTAGTGGTCTTCATCAATTCGCTGTTTTGGTACCTCATTGTAATACAGCTTCCTATTCCAGTAGATTCTGTCCAAGAACCGCAGGCTTGTGGAACTCTCTTCCTGCTGACTTTTCCTCCTACCTATAATCTTAGTCTTTTCAAGACTAAGACCAATAGGCATCTTCTGTCTTTGAGATAATCATATTTCATTCTTGCTAGCTCTATGCCTTGTCTGGAGCAACCCCCCGCCCAAAAAAAAATACAGTGTCATTAACAGAGAGGAAGGGAGGGGGAGAGAGAGTGAAAGCGAGTAAGAGTCAACCAATCCTTCCCTTTTCGCCTGTCGGTAAGAATTGTAGCGAGCGATGTTAGAAGAAAGGTTTTTAGTAAGTTTTACCATTAAATAATTTTGATTAATTACTGTTACAAAACTATATATATATATATTTATTTTATATTTTATTTTTATATATATATGAGGAATAAAAGAAACAATGTTTCAAACAAAATGTAAAATAAAACTGGAATAAAGGATAAGCAAATCAGCAACTAGCAAAAATAAACTCAAAAACACATATTGAATAGTTCTACCAAAATATTTCAATTGTTAAGACAATCATCATCAGTTGGCAGCAGAACTTTTGTTTTTAATTAAAGTTCTGCTGCCAACTGATGATGATTGTCCTAACAATTGAAATATTTTGGTAGAACTGTTCGATATGTGTTTTTGAGTTTATTTTTGCTAGTTGTTGATTTGCTTATCCTTTATTACATTTTTATTTTTACATATATATATATATATATATGAAATTAAAATGGAATAAGCGGAAGACCTAAAAAGCTCAACGTTTCGCCCAAATGTTATATCGGCTTTGTCAAAAGCGAACGAAAAAATGCAAAAAATGACAAAAGACGAGAAAGTCTATAAATTAATTTATAGACTTTCTAGTCTTTTGTCATTTTTTCGTTCACTCTTGACAAAGCCGATATAACATTTGGGCGAAACGTTGAGCTTTTTAGGTCTTCCGCTTATTCCATTTTAATTTCATATATATATATATCTCATTTCTAAATATATTTTTAAATAAGTTATCTCCCTTTGACAATAACAGCCCATACGTAAATTTAAATTTGAATTGAATAATGAGAATAAAAGAGGAAAGAAAAGATAAAAAAATTAATTAATGAATCATATAAAATTAAACATAATAAAATTATAAAAAATTGGTATATTATTAAACAAATGTTTATAGTATTTTAACTTTAGTTATGTGATTGCTTAATGGAATTTTGACATTTTCTGCGTTCCTACTACCAATTGTTTT
>OY744544.1:69074887-69162387 GCA_963556195.1 Sepiola atlantica
AAAAAAAAAAAAAATTCCATTTTTTTTTTTTTTTTTTTTAACTACTTGTTTGGATATTGAAATGTTCCAAGATTCTACGAGTTTGTGCCTATCGGAATATCCACTCGGAAAACTGATCTTTTTTTTTTTTTTTTAAATGGGAAGGCGCTTTTTCCGTGGTGGAATAATTGAAAAGAATAACAAACCTTTTAGTCGTTTTTTTGTTTGCTTTTTTTTTTTTTTTTTTTTTAAATCCTAAAATATATCGTTACAAAAAAGTATTTTTTTTTTTATTTTAGCAAATATATTTCTAAAATTGCCATTATATGCGAATACATTATTTAAATATTTAAGTAAAAAATGGTTAAATTAAAGTTAAATATAATCTTGAATAGCTATTTTTGCACGACTACTTTTCATCGAAATATTGGGAGATTGCTAGTGGAAGGGAAAAAGATGGGAGACAGAAATATTGAGTGATGTTAAAGAGATCCACTCAAGAAATCCCAGCATGCCAGGTGAACAGTGTTGTGGCGTCTTCGCGGGTCGCTACTCCTTTTTAGTAACACAACCGGATGTTGCTAAACAAATGACATAATTTTATTTGAACAAAATTTCGACTATCACCTTTTTTTTTTTTTTCTAGCTGATTTCTGATTAGACACATTATGTTGAAATCAAATAAAAACATGGTTTAGTTTACGGCATATCAACCATCTATGTGTTATTGGGTTGCTTTGTTTTACGGCATATCAACCCTTTTCAGGTTATTTAATGCTGAATCCGGTCATTTTGGTAAAAGTTTTTATGTTTCAAGTTCTTTATATCTTCAAGTATTTGTTCATGGGGTTTGGTTGAGTGAAAAGGGGGAAGGAGGGAGAGGGTAGGGGAGAGGAAAGAAAGGGGGAAGGAGGGAGAGGGTAGGAGAGGAAAGAAAGGGGGAAGGAGGGAGAGGAGAGGAAAGAAAGGGGAGGAGGGAGAGGAGAGGAAAGAAAGGGGGAAGGAGGGAGAGGGTAGGGGAGAGGAAAGAAAGGAGGGAGAGGGTAGGGGAGAGGAAAGAAAGGAGGGAGAGGGTAGGGGAGAGGAAAGAAAGGAGGGAGAGGGTAGGGGAGAGGAAAGAAAGGAGGGAGAGGGTAGGGGAGAGGAAAGAAAGGAGGAAGGAGGAGAGGAAAGAAAGGGGGAAGGAGGGAGAGGAGAGGAAAGAAAGGGGGAAGGAGGGAGAGGAAAGAAAGGGGGAAGGAGGGAGAGGAGAGGAAAGAAAGGGGGAAGGAGGGAGAGGAGAGGAAAGAAAGGGGGAAGGAGGGAGAGGAGAGGAAAGAAAGGGGGAAGGAGGGAGAGGGTAGGGGAGAGGAAAGAAAGGGAGAAGGGGAGGGAAAGAAATTGTTTTTTTGTTTTTGATTTCGCAGAACATGATTGAGTTTTGCAAAGAGAAAAAAAAAATGAAACATCAATGTTTGCCGCATTTTGGGCCAAGAAGTCGATATCTTCAGACAGCCTGATCTGCTAGAACATCTATGGGTTATTTAATGCCGAATAAAGTTGTCAAGTGTAATTCTATAGGTGGGATAATTATTTTATATTCCTAGAATACATTGCTCTAAGAAAATATTTCTCCGAGAGAACATTACTCTTAGAAGGTGATTTTACAGAGGGTACCATCATTACTAACCAAAAAACAAAAAAACATGGCTCCCAGAATACAGGGCTCCGAGAATACATGGCTCCCAGAATACATGGCACCAAGAATACATGGCTTCCAGAATACATGGCTCCCAGAATATATGGCACCGAGAATACATGGCTCCCAGAATACAGGGCTCCGAGAATATAGGGTCCGAGAATACATGGCTCCGAGAATACATGGCACCAAGAATACATGGCTCCCAGAATATATGGCACCGAGAATACATGGCTCCCAGAATACATGGCACTGAGAATACATGGCTCCCAGAATACATGGCACTGAGAATACATGGCTCCCAGAAAACATTACTCTTAGAAGGTGATTTTACAGAGGGTACTCTCATTACTAAAAAAAAAAAAATACTATTCCCAGAATACATGGCTCCCAGAATACATGGCACCGAGAATACATGGCACCGAGAATACATTACTCTTAGAAGGTGATTTTACGGAGGGTACTCTCTTTACTGAAAAAAAAATACTATTCCCAGAATACATGGCTCCCAGAATACATGGCACCGAGAATACATGGTTCCCAGAAAACATTACTCTTAGAAGGTGATTTTACAGAGGGTACTCTCATTACTGAAAAAAAAAATACTATTCCCAGAATACATGGCTCCCAGAATACATGGCACCGAGAATACATGGCTCCCAGAATACATGACACCGAGAATACATGGCTCCCAGAATACATGACACCGAGAATACATACCTCGTAGAAGGAAATTTTACAGGGAGAGTGGGAACATTAACGCAGTGAAGAACGAGATTAATCTAAGCAACATAATATGACACTGCAGCATATTAACTATTTCAGTTAACGTGTCACGACATAAGAATTAATTCATAAACCACGATAACGTAAGCCGACATATTTGGAAAGTTAAATAACGTGCGGCAATGCTAAAGTTATTAAAAGTGGAACTCTTTAATGTCATCCGACATTTTGATTTGAAAAAAAATGTCACGTGAAAATCCCTATTCGTGAACATATTTTACTTTTATGTAATTTCGAACTCTTATCCTCGAATGGATTTTGGCCTCGATAAGTGATGACTCATTAGTGAAAGAAAAAGTTTTATTTAAAAATATCATCTTTCAACGCTTATAGAAGTTTCTAAATGTGATCCGTCATCGCCAGCCAGTGTCTGTTAGGTGCAGATCACAACGAACGGTTCAGGACTTATCTGTTATGTTCATTATATTTAAAGATTTGTAACCTGTTCTCCTCGGCTTGCAAGACCACTCGGGACCGCATTTTTCAAACAGCACCTGGTATTCCCAAATTGTCATCCATTTAAGTACAGCGATCGCTATTTATATAGAGGAGCCATAGAAGGATATTACGATTCACCATCGTAACTCTCGCTTGCCTTATTTTGTCCTTTTAGTCCTCACATTCCATGAGCGATGTTTTTGACAAAGGGGGAAGAATTGCTATTTTCTGGGTCGGAATCTATCCATCTAACACTTATCGTTGGCTACCTTTTGATCTTAAAGTAGTTTGTAATTTTTATTTTAGCTCCTTACATCAAGTGGCTTCATGCCTTGTCTGGAGCGATTTCCATAAAAAAAAAAAAATTTTTTTAAATGGAAATACGTCAGTGTTGAGAAGGAGGACAAAAACGAAGTGATTTTTTTTTTTAATAGCAAATCTTACTTGTTTAGTCAAAACTTCTACACAGTAATCTAATGTGCGTGCCCGTGTTTCATAATATATTTCGAGGTAAGACCTCTTTATCAAATTGTAGCTGTTTCAAATCTGTTGAACTGTGTAGAAGCTGTAACTAAACAAGTAAGATTTACAATAATAGTAGATCTTACTTGTTTAGTCAAAACTTCTAAACAGTAATCTGATGATTGTGTTCTGTAATATATTTCACGGTAAGACCTCTTTATCAAATGGTGGGTGTTTCAAATCTCCTGAAACTCGTGTGGACTGGTAATGTTGTTTTTGATAAAACAATATTACCAGTCCACACGAGTTGGATACCCACCATTTGATAAGGAGGTCTTACCTCGAAATATATTACGGAACACTATCATTAGATTACCTCTTTATCAAGTGGTGGGTATGAAACAGCTACAATTTGATAAAGAGGTCTTACCTCGAAATATATTACGGAACACAATCATTAGATTACCTCTTTATCAAATGGTGGGTATGAAACAGCTACAATTTGATAAAGAGGTCTTACCTCGAAATATATAATCAAGTAAGATTTACTATAAAAGAAATTAAAGAAAAAAATCGCATTGTTTTTGTCCGTATCAACACCGACATATTTGCCATTTCTTGCATTGTGATAGCCTTCTAATACGCTTCTATATACGTATTACGCGCAACGCTTCAAACAAATTATAGCGCCTTATTATGTTTGTGTGCTGCAGTTCACGTCGTAACGAAAAAAAGAAGACACCTGACAGTATTCTTCTATTTCCCAGTCGAGAACAAATGCAGCCTATTTTAGAGGTACCTGCATATAATGGCAATTTAAAAAAAAAAAATTAAAAAAAAGTTAAAAATATATATTTCTATTTAAAATGAGTTCTATATATCCCGACAGATCGACCCATTCTTATCACAGGTAAATATAGAAAGAAAAGCCCCCCCCCCTTTTGCATCTTCCTGCATTCATTATAGCGTTGTTTTTTTTTTCTTTCGATAAAAATAAAGTCTTTGAAATGGACTATTCCTTTCAGCTGCAAAAGAGAAGGACAAGGAATCGGGACCAAAGAATCACAGAAAGATACCCCCTCCCCCGAAACAAACTTTGTAGGGAAAGAATGACAGAGGTGGGTGGGTTGGGGAGCATTCTCCACCCAAACTCCAGAAAATCCACACACACCCTCCTTACAGAAGTAATTTGTTGAGCCCAATTGTTCGAGATATTAAATTAGAAACGTCGTCTTTGCAGATTCACAATTTGATTTGCAGATTCACATTTTGGTAATTTTGATAAAATGAATTCATTTTTTAAATAAGACCGTCAAGAAATGAAAAGAAAGAAGAAATGAAAAGAAAGAAGAAATCAATTCGCCTGAGCAGTGGTATGTTGGGGGGGTTCTTTTGTTTTAAACTTACAATTTAAAAACAGAAGGTCCCAATAATCAAAGACGAAGGTCTTCCTTGGGTGGCGTGGTGGATGAAGCACATCGGGAAGGTTAAGGGAGGAGGGAAGAGCGTTGAACGTTGTCGTCGTCTGCTACTTTTTCTTGAATTTCTTATCTTTGCGCATCTGTTTTACTTTGCGTCGTTCTTCTTTGATGATTTCCTTCTGGTGCAGACTGCTCACCAACTTGTAGACGATAAATACTGAAACGAGAGGTGCACACATTTAGGAGAAGGAAAAAATACTTCGAACAATATATGCTCTGTCTGGATGGAAGGATAAAAATTTTAAAAAAATATTTTTTTTAAAAGAGCATGCCTTAGCTGTAAATCTGCAGTAGGCTGCAGGTTTTAGTGGTGCATGCGAATGGGAGACGTTGCAAGTGTTATATGCTCGCTCAAAGGAAGAAAGGAATTGCACAAAAAAATTTGAAAATAGCTCTGATTTTTTATCGCGACCACCCAGAATCTTATTTCTCTTTCAAATAAAATAAGTGCTTCTTAAAAACAGAATCATGCTGACCCCAGAAAGTAATGTTCTTAGATTGTCTCTATGATAACTACCAAACAATCTACTCAAGGGAGCTTATCTCTAATGGATATTTCCAGCAGCCAGCCTCTGAGTGGTCGAATGGTGACCAGTGAAAAAGACCGGAATCCAAGATTTCCGTCAGGGACAAAGCTCTCTAAGGAATGGGAGAGAGTGGAGGAGACCTGGCCCTCTGGGCATGACAGAAAGTTTGGTTTTCAGATATCTAGCAATCAGTTTGAAGCTGGGTGCTTCATCAGGCAAAATGAGCCATTGCAGCTCTTAGCCAAAGGATTGAATTCAGGGGACTTATATTTTATTTCGCTGGGATAAAGAGATCTCATTTTGCAAGTCTGCCATTCAACCTGGAAACACAAGTAAACCTGTTACTTGTTAGAAACTGGACTCGTGGTTTTACTGGGGATGAGAATTCTTTGTTGCAGCACTGAACCCTCTGTTGGGACCAGAGTTATCTCTCATTGGGTAAATTTTTTTCTAGGCCAGAGTTACGCCCCTTAGTAAAAAAAGCATAGACTTCCTTGGTGAAAAAGATAGACCCCAAATCTCGTGTTAAACACAATACTTTGTGGGAACTCTTATACCAACATGTGGTCGAGAAATAAGATGAGCTTTTTCCCTCATTTGCTCGCTATACGTGTTACAGGCAACATCAGCCTTGGAGTACTTCTCCTAACAGAAAATATGCCACAAAAAAATGAAAGTCTCCACATTATTTTGATACTTAAATAACAATAGAACAATGTATTATGTATGTAATTTTATGCATCGCTTATCACAATTTAGTGTCTTTATATGTTGAGAAACAACATTTGGACCGGCACAATGTGTGGGACGACAGCGGACAGTGCAGTAAACGCACTCACTCATGCAGGTTCACTGATAATAGGGCATCATTTACTTTTAAATTTTAAGTCTCACTAATAGGGCATCATTTACTTTTAAGTCTCACAAAATAAAGCGATCGGTTCAATAGATTTAATAGAAGGCTACGTGTGAGGTCTTTAACAAAAACCTGTCCCGTCACTGCAAAACATAAACCGCTGGTGTTCAGCAAGACAGGCCTCTGTTAGGGGTTGACTAGCAAACCCAGAGATGCGTCTGACCAGTATGTGGCCACTATCTGGTGACCATAGCCACCTAGTCTGATTGGCAAACTACGGCCTTCACTTTTCATCTAGGAACTCTGACGACAGATGGAACGACACACCAGCAAGAGTATCGTATCATGTCGTATCACCGTGGATAAGTCTTTATGAAACATGAACCAAGTGGAGACGAAAATCCATTATTGCAGACCCTGCCGTAGCTCGGACTGACGCAAAAGAAGGTTTAATAGATTTAATACTTATCTGTAGATAAAAGAATTTTACCTCTCCCCCTCCCTTTCCCTTCAACCGCTGTCGGCGCTTATCAGTTATGGATGGGAAATTGAACCGATGTGAAACTTTTCACACCTCACTGTCAAGAAACAAAAAAAAAATAACGAAAAACAAATATCATTTCCATGTGCACAGGTTACTTGTACAGTTTTTGAACCAGACAAAACCAACTTTTACCAACGCAGAAATACGTAAATAGCCGGAAAAGGCCGAATCAAAACGACGCAGCTTTTTAACATGAAAAAAAAAAAAAAAAAATAATGAAAGAAAAACACTCACCGTATGTTTATTTTTATGACTATTTATTTTTTGACAAAGAAAATCAATGAAATAATTTTTTTTTCACAGGGAAAGTTAATTTTTTCTTTTTTTTTTTTCAATAAATTGTGTTTTTTAAGAATAAACTAAAGATTGTAAAGAAAATAATCAATGAAACAATAATTTTTGACAGATTTTTTTTTAACCGATCAGCTTAGGTTAGGGTAAAAAAAAAACATTTTGGATTTGGTCTGGTTCAAAAGCTGTACAAGACACCTTCTCTGCGGGGAGTCATATCCTCCAAAGAAAGATTTCCTGAAAAGAGCAAAGGCGCATGCCATTTCCTGTAAACACTGCTCCATTACCCTGTCTATTTCCGCCCCAAAATGGCATAGGTCATTCCCTTAGCTAAAACTACTAGGGACCTGTCACGATGATCTGATCACCTTTGAGAAACACCTACATAAAATCCACCCACCCATTCGGTCATGTGACCGACACCTATATAAGCCCTAAGAACAGGGAGAAAAGAGAGATTGTCAAATTTGCTCTGAGACCCAGTCGGTCTGCGTTGATGAAGAAGAAAAAGAAGAGACGATGATGAAGAGAAAGAAGGGGAAAAATGCTTTTTATGGTCTTGCATATAATATCTGAGCTAAAAGAAATGCTCTAGAGAAAACTGGATTTCAAATGTTATGAATCCTGACTGAACGATTTGAATCATTATGGGAATATTTTGCTGCCACCAACAATGAGTGAATTTCACTTATGAAAACTGAACTCGAACCAACCAACCGAGGCTTTTACCTGTCAGTATTACCTTCATCCATCCACTATTCTATTCGATACCCTGGCCGAAAATTGTGTAGCCCCCCTCCCCCTCCTTTATCCAGAACTCAACCCAAGTGCCTGATACTCACAGACTCACTTTCACTGATTCTCAGACAGAAGGAAATTCATGATTTCCGCATTATTGAACTTTTGAACCTTACTGTGGACTACTTCTTGAACTATCTTACAGTATAGTGTAAATCAAACCCCATTTCCTCTCATAAACTGCTATCACATGTTTAAATGCGATCTCTGCTCGTTGAATAGAAATAGGATTTAGATTCCCTTCCACATATTACAACTTATCTTTGTTTTCTTCTTTGCATGTTTCTTTCCTTTATTTTTCTACATATAAATAATTATATCTAAACTGTAACTTGGTTGTTTCGTGTTATTTCTCGCTTGTTTGTTTCTTCTCTCTATACCTGATGTCTTGAACTGGAGAATCCCTTTCCCCATGTTCATTGATTGATATATCGGAATCCAGGAACCACAAGCCACTTCCGGACTCTATTTTTGTTTTTAATTATCACTGTCATGTGTATGCTGCCAAAGTCTTAACGTGACAGGACATTTTTTTTTTTTTTTTTAGTTTGACCCGTATTTAAAAAAAAAATTGCTTGAATGCCGGTGGGAATCAGGAGGTTGCTCGAACAGACAGGCAGAGATTGCTCGAATGCCGATGGCAATAAAGAATCATCAGCAGCAGCCGTTATGCCAACGGGCAAAGTAAACAGTAAAAAATCACAATGGGCACATATTAATTTGTTGCCGGTACTTCGAACAGAATGGCCATTTTAAATTGATGCAAACACAGCCTCTCAAGAACGTAACAAAGTTTATACATTTATTTAGCAATTTTAAAAAAAAAATTTTTTTTTAGGAGATTCCTAACATGTCGGAGCAAAACTAAAGCACCGACTGTAATATCACACAGGATCAGTGAATCTATTGACAGGAGGGGGGGGGGGCTTCGTTTCTAGAGCAATAGCCCTTGATATACCAAAGAGTTTCGAACAAAAGTTTGCTTCACAAGCTATAAAATATCTGGAAATGTTCTGTAACTCTCGCTTGACTTATTTTGTGTTTTATTCGTCACATTCCATGAGCGATGTTTCTGACAAAGGGGGAAGAATTGCTGTTTTCTGGATCGGAATCTATCCATCTAACGCTTATCGTTGGCTAGTTTTTTTCACCTTGAAGTAGTGTCTGAAGCAAGACACCTGTGGCGTGCAAGGGTCTGGTGATGCAAAGCGGGGCCAACTTCTTGATTGTAAACCATAAAGTATAAGTCCCAATACTGAGAAATATTATGAGAAACAGAGGTAGTTTGAATATGATTGGATTCTCTCCGCCTCCCACATACACACAATTTGGATGCCACTACGCAGTCGCATGCTACTGCACAAGACACACACACACACGTGAAGTTATCTCATAATTTATATAATATGGATAAAATTTTGAATTTTGTTTTAAGAATCGTAGGATATTTTTTTCCATGAAATAAGAAAAAAACAAACAAAATCAGAATTTCACAAGAGTTCAAATGGAATTAAAAACAACTTGAAAATGAAAATGTGACGCTCCCCTCCCCGAACCCCCCTCCCCTCCCCAACAATCATGTTTAAAATAATCGTATCAAATTGTTATTGAAAAATGTTTTGAAAAGAATCTTCCGTTTAACTAAGAATGGAATGTTGGAATCAAAACACGAATCGAAGATCGGCGTTTTTTGTTTTTAAATTTGGAATTCTTGTTTTGGTTCCGAAGCGGATTTTGGAATTTAGCGACGAAAGACGTGTTGTTTGTTTGGAAACACGGATGACATTTTTTTTGATTTTAGAAATAAAAACAAAACAAAAAAAAAACGGTTACGTGGTTTGGAGGAATGAGTCATGTCAACGTGGGATGGCAGCGGCACCGTGTTACATGGGGGGGGGGGGGGTAGGTCACGCGCAGGACTGTGGAGTCGATGGCACAAACTTTCCCAGATTAGATTTTTGGAGAAAGTGACCAGCAAATACAGAATAAACGAAGTTGTTCCCATTTACTTGCCTCCCCATGAGAGCAGAGTTAGACACAAGGTCGGTTTTTAATGTGGGAAAAATCCAGCTCCCCCAAAAAGGGGAACTCTGGATTGGAACAAAAATTAAAATTGCCTTCGTCTAGAAGGAGTTCTCCTTCACTGACCAAGGACAAAAAAAAAAGATGAAGTACTGCCTCAAAACAGATACTACACTTTGTTCCTAGCCAAAAGGCCAAGGAGCATCACAAGAGAATAACCGACTGTTGCAGCAGTAGATACAGAGTTACAACCCTTGGACGATACTTCAGTTATCTCCCCTGGATTTTACTTGCAACAAGTGAGAATGACTCACATCAGAGGTGCAATATTCGAAATTGAGGCTTTGTCTCTTTCTTGGTTGGGCTTTGAAGGCCGGCGGACGAGTCTGCTGGGCTCTCCTGTATTTACGTAGTGTCGTCAGATGGGACAACGATTGATAGATAGATAGATAGAAAGAAAACAAAGATAAAATCCAATTATACCCCCCCCCCCTTTCCCTCTGAGTATTTCAATATTTAAAATTGTCCAATTTTCACAGATTTATATTTCCAGTATTGAATCTTCCTCAAAAACAGGGATAAACTCTGTCTGGGCAGATCTAAAACGAGAATGGTGGCTCGGAGGATGAAGGGTCACACAAGAATAGCTTTGAATTATTTATCTTTTCTTTTTTTTTTTTTCCTAAACGTAATTAAATCAGGCAGACAGGAAAACAAAGAAAAATCCCAAGCCGTGGACAACAAATGCGACTAACACCATTTTATGAGAAAGAATAATGGAGAGATGAGGGAGGGGGGCGTAGACATAAAAGATCTGGTGGGAACAAAAGTCCGTTCTTAGAGACAACGGACATTAAAAGATTTACGACCTCACATTCACTCAAAACGTTTCTTTTTGGTAAAAAAAAAAAAAATGCTTTTTTATCTATATAAAAAAAAAGATTCGGTCATCAATTGTTGGAGAAAGGTCTATATTAATAAAATTGTGCGACTATTTTTCTTGTATATGTGTGTATCTCGCCTCTACGTGACTTGCAGATTTTCTTTTTAAAACCTATTTCCTACGAGCTGTACCTACTCGGCGTTGTCCGGGATGCTGTGAAGCGATTTTAGTTTTCAATTTTTATTTGTCTGCACGATGTAACCGGGCTAAAATATTTTTTTAAAATAACGAATTTTAAAAACTACCTGGCGAATGTACCCGGTGAACCAAGTGCAAGAGAGACACAAACAATTGTGCTTAAAGGGACGATTAGAATTTTAAAAAGATCTCTCGGTTGTAGTTTCTGAAATAACCGGTGAATGTCTGGCATCCGGTAGGATGCCCCATCCCCATTCCAAAGAATTTTTTTAAAAAATAAATAAAAATTTAGTTTATAAAGTAGACAACCCTTATATTATTTAATTAAAAAATATGAGTTATTCCCCTTGCTGATTTTTATTTTTAGACTACTTAGAATGGTGTCATATTACCAATCGTCTGGGCCGGACTAAGTAATTTTGTAAAGAAACTGTAGCGAACTATGTTATTATATTGCCAATAACATTGTACAACAGTAACAAATGACAATTGGTTAGTCAGAAGCAAAGTCTATTTGAGTTAAGAGAGGAGGGGGATAGGTAGAAACAATATTGTGGAGCTTTCGGGCGATTGTGCAGTATAATTAACAAGGAAAAAAAATAAACAAATAACTGTTACCAAATGCAAGAAAATTTACTTTTTTACTTATCTGTATAATTTTCATGTGTGCTTACTGATTATAAGATTTATTACTTATGCATTTGTTAGCGTCACTTTTACTTAGCCAAGCAACCATGGTTTCCAACATGGCCGCCGATTTTGCAAAGAATTTGAAATAAAAAAAGAACGTAAGAAGTTTCAGTAAGTTAAAAATATACAGATCGGTCGAAAATTAAATATTTGACCGATTGGTGACAGTTATTAGTTGTATTTTTCAGTTGTTAAACATACAACAGTCAAACTTTCACATCAAGTAAAGAAACAACTCTTTATCTTGAACCCCTATTTTTACAAGCCTTCTAGGAAACGATAAAAAATCTGAAAAAAAAAAAAAAAAAAAGAAAAAGAAGCAAACACTTAAAAAAAAGTTCCAAAAGTGAAAAACTACGCAGGTCGATAGAAGATTAAATCTTCTTGCGTTTGGTAACGGTTATTTGGTGCTTCTTTAGAAACGTGGCAGAGACGAGATATGAAAGGGGGAGATAATTCAAGCGACGAAACATGAAAGGGGGAGATAATTCAAACTTTTTTTGGTGTGTGTGTGTGTGTGTGGGGGGGGTTATCGAATTTAAAATGCAAAAAAATAAGACTTCTGAGGATACGTTAGAATTAAATAGATTTATTGAAATAAATTAAACATCAAATAAATAAACCGATTTTAATTGAAATGTTAGGGTTTAGGGTTAGATTTGACCCGCCCCTTTTACGCTCCCCCTCCCCCCGTTTGACTTATCTGCCCTTTTCGTATTTCCTCGTTTCAATTATCTCCCCCTTCCAAATCTCGGCCACATTTCTAAAGAAGCACCGGTTATCTTGTTGTAAATTTGTTTTGTTTTTGCCCCCCCCCCCGCCTTTTTCTTCTTGTTAACTATACTGCACAATCGCCCCAAATCCCGTTCTGAGACACAACTGGCGACGAAAGATTGAACTACATATTTATAACAAAAAAATGTGTGACCACTTCTCGTGGGTCTGCGTATAGGGTTAGGGGTAAAGGTTAGATCTGCGTATGTGTGTATCTCGCCTCTACGTGACCAGCACATTTTTTTTTTTTTTAACTATTATTAATCGATTCAAAAGAATTAAGTACAAAAACGAACTTTTAAAAGAAATTCAAAAATTAAATCCACCAGAATGCATTTCGGTTTCTTCGTAAACAAGTCAGCCATTTTAGCATTTTGTTAATAGTTGGGTGTGTGGGGGGGGAGATGGAATTATTTTGTCACTCTTTGAAATTTGAAAGAAATTTAAAATTTATAGCAAATCCTCATGTAATTAAAAGTTTGAAAATTTTTAACGTTTTTCTTTTTTTTACATTTTTTTTTTTACATTTTATAAATAGAAATTCAAACAACATTTATACATTAACAAAGATTGGTTATAGTTTTATGACAATTTGGTTCAATTAATAATTTAAAAAAAAAAACAAACGATACCGTAATAATTAGATTTAATTTCAAATATCCTATTTAAAAAAAATAATAATAATTTGATTAAAAAAAAAAAAAAAAAAAAAACGAAACAAAAATTTAAGTAAAAACTCCCGACAACCTCGGGTAGGTATTATTTTTTATTAATTATTATTATTATAATATATTTTTGGTAAATTTATAGAACTGCACCCCTCGTATTCCGCCCCCTAAAAAAAAAAGGTTTCTACTTTTTGGGGCAAAAATTTTTTTTTTTTTATTATTATTTTAGATTTTAGGAGGGGGGATCACTTTCATATATATCTTATACGTAAAGTGAGCACCCATTTCTTGGCCACGGAATCTCACCCCTCGCATTTTTCCCTCTAAATAAATAAAAATTCTACTTTTTTTTTGCAAATTATATGTAAACAGCCATCACAAATATCCGCTATGAAAAAAAAATTATTAAAATTTTTATTATTTTAGATTTTAGGAGTGTGGGGGATCACTTTCCTATATAAGTTATACGTAAAGTGAGCACCCACTTTTTGGCAACTTAGAATCGCACCCTAGCGAACACGTGTTGAAAGAAATATTCAAAAAACGTTATTTTAGATTTTATTTTTTCATAGCAGATATTTATGATGGCTGTTTACATGTAATTTGCAAAAAAAAAAGTAGAAATTTTATTTATTTAGAGGGAAAAATGTGAGGGTGCAGTTCTATAAATTTACCATATTTTTAAGTGTACCTTAAAAAAATAAAGGAAATCTCATTTTATTTTTAAAGTCTAAAATATTTTAATTTCACGAGGGATTTGAAAAATGTTACACCGGTTCCAAAGTGTCCATTTTATGACACCCAGTCCCTCCCTGGTTTTTAAAACATTAACCTCTAAGTGACACGTGTCCAATAAGTGATTGGACACGTGTCATCTTGAAGTGATTACACTAACAAGAGGATCAGGTTTGACCTCCTCCCCCCACCCCACACACACAGCATGAGTATTTTTCTGAACTTCTGATTGGCTCTTCTTCTTTGCTTGTCTTTGAAGGTTTCACACTTTTTCACACAGTCTTTGAAGTGTCGTGTGGTCATACGACAGTTTCTCCATTTTTTTTTTTTACGCAGTCCTTTGCATTATTGATGTACTCTGAATTTATTTATCTACCTCCCACAAGATAAGATGTGACACAAGGTCGGGAAAGTGAGATTAGATAAGCCAGCACTGAGAGGTGAGCACTCTGGCCATTTAAAAATTGCCTGGGCAGCCCCGTCAGCATTCCCCGGCAGGGGCGCCTCAGACAGTAAGCAATAAACTTACTCCTCCCCAAAGAGGGGAGGCAAAGCCTGGGAGGGTGCACCTCCTAGAACAGAGGTCTTCAAAGTGGGGGTCGCGACCCCCAGGGGAGTCGCGTAACCATAGAAAGGGGGTCGCCAAAATTATAACTATGGAATTTTTAAAATAATATTCAAACTTATTTTTTATTTATAAAAAATTTTGGTGGGTCACGAAAAAAAAATTTTTCCAAAAAGGGGTCGCGACAAAAAAAGTTTGAAGAGCACTGTCCTAGAACTGCACAGGACCAGCAACCCCCAATAAACCGGCGTAAATCAAGACCCAAAGACCCAGACGATACCGGTTTATTAGGTGGGGTAAAAAACCCCGGCAGAAAGATGTTTCAAGCTGAACAGGTTGGCCAGTAGGCAGCAGATAAGGCAGTGTTGCATTGTATGGTCCTCCTCTGATTGGTTACTGAAATCGGATCTCAACCAATCAGAGATAACTATTTTAACCAATCAAAATTAAGTGTTTTACAGAAATTATTTTGATTCCTCTACTGTTGCTATCCACAAACCATAATACTTGACTTTGGCCTCAAAACTTTAATTCTAACCAGAGGCTGAAAGAGGATACGACAAAAGAAAGAATGACTAAGTCTATCCATAGAAAATAAATTTCATTCGAAAACTTGTTAAGACAATGAAAATGAAAGGTTGGTAAAGATTGAGAGTTCAAAGGGTCCGAGAACGTTCTGGAGAAAAAAAAAGGTTTTTGCCTGTAAAGGAACAATTAAGTACACGTTTTTTCGGCTGTTGCCGTGTGCGTTTACATGCGTGTAAATAAATGGGTATGAAGGTGTGTGTGTGTGTGTTAACATGCCTTTCTTTTGTTAGTGAATGCATCTTGGTGATGATGCTAGGCCCTGCATAGAGACGAAGTGGAGATATAAAACTAGTATATATTTGACATAGAAACGAACTTATTCAAACGACAGGAAAGAGGCGCCGGTTTGTCTAGTTAAGTCGTGTTTTTCAGTCAAGATCCATGCCTCCCAAGCAAGGAGACAGTTGCCAGATGGGAAGTTAGAGATTATGAAATTCCATAATCTTAGATTTAATTCCAATAATATCAATAAAACGATGTTGTTCTGTTTAACGTGGCAGAGAATTATTTGGGCCTGTCATCGTTAATTACGGCAGAGCGCCTTCGGCCCACGCGGCAAGAATGAGAAAGCAATTGTTTTAGCGATAATGCCAGGCCAGAAAGAAAATTCCATTTATTTTAAGGAAGGGAGGGAACGAGGCCCGTGTTCTCACCCCCCTTGAGAGAGGAGGACACGTAGAGAAGAAAGATGGCGGAGAAGGGGGTGTACGACGATAGACACCTTCAATAAAATAATGTGCGTTTTTCACACACGGCAGTACAGAGACAGATAGAGTTGAATTGTCGAAAGTGTTGGGCGTGCGTGGCGAAGAAAAGAAAACCGGACGAAATCCCCCACCGTCGCTTTAGCCAGTTAATTTGTGACTAACTACTTGTGAAACGAATTCACACACACACGTACATAACCAACGAAATAACTTAGAGAAAACACAACATTTACGAGCACAGTAGACATTAATCTAATGTAAAATCAATTCTTTTATTTCATTAATAATTACTCTTCTATACAAAAAACCCCGACCGAGTTGTTGAACATTGTTCTTTTCCTTTTGTTCTGCTTTGAATAATCTTTCGCCGTCACAGAGCCAACCGATTGCTGTTCGCCCAGTGAGCGCTTGCTGATATAAACAGTTTCAACGTGGGTGTTGGACGAGACGAAAAGATCGGCGACGTCATCATCATCATCGTCGTCATCCCAGCTTAGAGGAATTTCGATCTACATATTTTTTTTATTGCCGCTACAACGATCTTGTGCAGGTGTGAGGTTGACGAGACCACCGTGCATGCGAGTGGGGTTCATATTTGGCACCGCAGCCAGGATATCATACACCCGTGTGCGCGGTTGACCACGATCCCCACACGTGTGGGGTTTACACAGCTACATACTTAGAAAACGGAGCTGTCAAACCTGACAGTGATATGGGACAAGAGGGAGAGAGTAGCAACCCTAGTTGAAGTCAGCGTCCCTAATGATGCTGGCTTAAACAGAGATGAGAGGGAGAAGAGAACAAAATACCAAGGTCTTATGTAGAACATTAAACAAAACTGGAATCTTAGGAAGATCTCAATCATTTATTATTTATTCAAAGGGGTGAGAAACGGACAAGAAGGGCAGGCGCCAAACGGACAAGCAGGGCAGGCGCCAAACGGACAAGAAGGGCAGGCGCCAAACGGACAAGAAGGGCAGGCGCCAAACGGACAAGAAGGGCAGGCGACAAACGGACAAGCAGGGCAGGCGCCAAACGGACAAGAAGGGCAGGCGCCAAACGGACAAGAAGGGTAGGCGCCAAATGGACAAGCAGGGCAGGCGACAAACGGACAAGCAGGGCAGGCGACAAACGGACAAGCAGGGCAGGCGACAAACGGACAAGAAGGGCAGGCGACAAACGGACAAGCAGGGCAGGCGACAAACGGACAAGAAGGGCAGGCGACAAACGGACAAGCAGGGCAGGCGACAAACGGACAAGAAGGGCAGGCGCCAAACGGACAAGAAGGGCAGGCGCCAAACGGACAAGAAGGGCAGGCGCCAAACGGACAAGAAGGGCAGGCGCCAAATGGACAAGCAGGGCAGGCGACAAACGGACAAGCAGGGCAGGCGCCAAACGGACAAGAAGGGCAGGCGCCAAACGGACAAGAAGGGTAGGCGCCAAATGGACAAGCAGGGCAGGCGACAAACGGACAAGCAGGGCAGGCGACAAACGGACAAGAAGGGCAGGCGACAAACGGACAAGCAGGGCAGGCGACAAACGGACAAGAAGGGCAGGCGCCAAACGAACAAGAAGGGCAGGCGCCAAACGGACAAGAAGGGTAGGCGCCAAACGGACAAGCAGGGCAGGCGACAAACGGACAAGAAGGGCAAGCGCCAAACGGACAAGAAGGGCAAGCGCCAAACGGACAAGCAGGGCAGGCGACAAATGGACAAGCAGGGCAGGCGACAAACAGACAAGCAGGGCAGGCGACAAACGGACAAAAATGGCAGGCGACAAACGGACAAGAAGACACATCACTCGATATTAGCTGTGCCTACGCAGAGTTGCTTGGAAACTTTTACTTTCATTTATTTTCGCTCATTGCCTCCCTCCTCCTCCGCAATCATTTTTCTCCTTTCCTCTTAGTTACTTGTAAGGAAATGTTTACATTTTTGGAAAGTATTCATTGAAGAACTTCCCATCAGCGGAACACGTTACCATAGGATTGCTTTCCTGCAAACTACAACATAGTCGTCTTCAAATCCAATGGTAACAAATACTTGCCTTCATAACTAAGCAAATTGTATTCATTCCATTCATTATTTTCAATCCTCTCATAATATTCATCACCATTCAACTGACAATCAGCGCATTTTAGTAACCCCTATCCTCGGGTGGCTTTTGGCCTTGATTAGTGGCGACTCATTATGAGTAAATAAAAATAACGGTGGAATTTGATTGAAAATTATTAATTTTAAAACATCTTCCTTAAATGTTGATAAATGAAACTTTTAATATCACATTCCTAAAAAAGAAATGGAACCCCCCCCCCCCCAAAAAAAAACTTAACCGCTACAAAATGGTAAAAATAAGAGATATTTCCTCTTATTTGGCCACCTGCAACAGGTACCAGCACCGAAAGGCCAATAGACATCTCTTGTCTTTGTGATAATCATATCTGTTCTTGTTAGCTCCTTACATCAAGTGGCTTTACGCCTTGTCTGGAGCGATTTCCATAAAAAAAGAATTCTCTGTACGTGTTTCTGCTCTGTGAAACAACCTGCCAGAGGAAGTTACGATGACTACGATATCCAAGTTTAGAGCAGTTTGGGACAAACATTCAGACTGTATGTTAATAGCTTCCACCATGGCTCGTTGCACTTTCACATGGAACTTTGCATGGAATGTTGCACTTTTGCATGGCTCGTTGCACTTTTGCACGGCTCGTTGCACTTTTGCATGGCCCGTTGCACTTTTGCATGGCATGTTGCACTTTTACATGGAACTTTGCATGGAATGTTGCACTTTTGCATGGCTCGTTGCACTTTTGCATGGCTCGTTGCACTTTACTTTTCCCAAATAAATTTTATTTGATTTGGTTGTTGAGTTTTACGGCATAACAATCGCTCTTAAGTCCCCATTTAATTGCCTCCCCACGAGGGAAGAGTTGACACGAAGATCGGTTTTTAATGTGTGTGTGAGGGGGGCCCAGCTCCCTAAGAAGGGGCACACTGGATTGAGACAAAAATTAAAATTGCCTCGGTCTAAAAACATTTCTCCTCTGAGGACAGAAAAGATAAAGTATAAGAACAGATACTACACTTTGGCCGAAATCGTAAAACATCTTGTGTATATGATTGGTTTGTATTGATTTACTCCTCTCCAGGAGTTAGGCACAAGGCCAGTTGTTATCTTACTCCTACAAGTAAGATGTGACCCAAGGTCGGGTCGGGAAAGTGGGGTTTGAAAAATTGCCTGGGCAGCCCCGTCGGCATTTCCCGGTAGGGGCGCCTCAGGCAGTAAGCAATAAACTTACTCCTCCCCAAAGAGGGGAGGCGAAGCCTGGGAGGGTGGACCTCCTAGAACTGCACAGGACAGACCCATAGACCGGCGTAAATCAAGCCCCGAAGGCCAAGACAATACCAGTCTATGGGGGTGCAGTATCTATCGGAACAGATACTATACTACACTTTGATCTTAGCCAAAAGGCCAAGAACAAAGTTGGTTTGTAGATGAATTTGTTTTGGAGGGGGGGGGGGTATATTTTGTAAACAAAATAGTCTGTACACTATAATTTCTATTTTGACTCATAGATAGGGTTCTGGCCGGTACTACCACACCTCCGAGTCAGAATAGACCTGGGAATAATTGTAACGAAGAACGTGACTCCCCACTCATCAAAGCTCCCAAACTTTGTGGGGGAAATTGAATAATTGATAGGGTTGGGAAATGGGGTAGGTACTAAACAAGACTGGGAAAAACGGGTTTCGGAGTTGTGGGGTTGGAAGAGGAGTAAACACCTTGCTCAAGGGTGTCCGAGGCATTGTAATGTTGTTCCCGGGTACTTATGCAGTTTACGGACTGGGCTAAAATAATAAGATTATTTAGAAAGCCATTCTTACCATGGGGAAGGGGCTTTGTTAACTATTCTGTACTTTCACCTAACAATTTAACAAAACGAAAGTCTACCGTAAAAATTTAATTTAACTTGAAAATCCTATTTTAAAAAAATAGCCCGGTCAGTAAACTGCACAAGCACCCAAATTCTATTTAACAGATGGGACCAGGTACTACCACTCCGCCGAGTCAGAGTGGACCTGGTAGTAATGGCAATTAAGGGGTGACAGCCCTACACTTCCCAGAGATCCCAAATATGGGGCCTCACTACTGGAAACACTTTAAGGTCATACCAAGACAACCTGGTCTTATTTATGGGATTTAAATTTCAATATTTCGTCTCATAAATTTTATTCACAAACCGATTTCTGTTAAATACAAATATCCCTTCATTAAATTAGCTGGTGAAAGTTTAGTATAGTTAACAACGTAAAAAAAAGGGGGGGGTCAAATATACAACAAATAACTGTTACCAAACGATAGCAAATTTCATTTCTATCGACCTGCATAGTTTTAAACTTTTGAAACTTTAAGTTACGTCATTTCAAAATTTGCTTTGTTACTTTCACGTAACCGATTTTGTCAATCAAAAATGGCCGTCGATTTTTTTTGGAGGGGGGGGGTCGCTAATTTCTGGCTTAAAATATACTAAAAAAAAAAAAAAAGAAAAAAAAAAGGCTTATTAACCTAAGTCCGAGGGTGGTTTCCAGTCGGATTAGGGTAAGATTTTTTGGTGCTTCTTTAGTTTCGCTCCGACATGTTAGGCATCTCTTTAAAAAAAATTAAAAACTAGCTAAAGAAATGTATAAACTTTGTTATGTAATTACGTGGTAGCTGAAAAGAAGACTGTACACCAAAAATTACGCAAATTCATCCAGTATTTATTAAATTAAAAATAAAAATTTTAAAAACGATTTTATCTATCGGTCGTCATTTTCTTTAAATTTTGAGTTTTTCAGAAAACAAAATTCGCCTAATAAATGTCTAGCGATACATAAGATCGTTTTTTTCCTTCTTTTTCTTATAATTTAATAAATACTGGATGAATTTACGTAATTTTTCTGTACAATCTTATTTTCAGCTACCACGTAACTACATAACAAAGTTTATGCATTTTTCAAAAATATTTTCATGTCGTCGTGAAAGTAAAGAACCAGCAATTAAAATATAAACCTTAAAAAGGAAAAAACATATAACGGACACGTGTTTCGTTTCTTTGTTGTTTTACCATATGGTAAGTTTCTGTTTTTATTTATAAATTGCGCGTACTTTTTTTAAAATAGGTCACCGCTTATCACGGCCAAAAGCAGCTCGAGGATAAAAGGGTTAACGAGAACGATAGATTGTCAGTTGAAATGGTGAAGAATATGATGAGAGGATTTCAAAATGAATAAAATAGACAAAATTTGATAACTTATGAGAATGTCGGGTATCTTTTAAGAATGATCAGTACAGTCGCGGGCGGGGTCCAAAAAACGAACGAGAACGGGGTTATAAAAATAAATATGCAACAAGTGAGTTTAACCTACGTCGAGAAGAGATATTTGTCTACTTACCTATGATATTTGTTTGTATTTTTACGTACTATAAATGGGTTTTTATTAGATGTAAAAAAAATTTCTTGTTCATTTTTTACTCGTACTTTTTTTTTAGACAATATGGCGTCTTCTGCTCACTTCCTTACGAGCAAGCGCCATTTTGTTTTTGCAAGTTCGTGTGACAAAACTATTGATTTCTAATAAATAGCAGTTGGAACGGTTTAAAAATACAAACAAATATCACAGATCAGTTTTAAATTAACTTTTATCGACGACAGTTACTTTTATTTGTTGTATATTTGTTTTTTTGAGCGTTTTCAGCGTACTGATCATTCTTAAAGCTACCCAGAATGTCCTTACATCAAACTGGTTCATTTTGAAAGAAAAGGTGATTATGCAGTTTACGAACCGGGCTATTTTTTTTTCTTAGATAGATTTTCAAGTTAAATTCAATTTTTACGGTATCTTTTGTATATTAAACTGTTAGGTGAAAGTACAGAATAGTTAATAAAGCCCCCTCCCCCCCGGCCAACCACCACCACCCCCATGTTAAGAATGGCTTTCTAAATAATAACGTTATTATTTCAGCCAGGTCCGTAAACTGCATAAGTACCGAAAAGATTTTACCGCCTCTGTAGGAAGTTAGACACAAGGTCAGGTGGGGGTTTGAAAAGCCAGACACAAGGCGAAGTGTACTCTGGCCTATAAAAATGCCCGAACAGTCCCGTCGGCATTCCCCTGTAAGGAGGGGGGGGCATCGGGCGATTAGCAGTAAACTAACCCCTTCAAAGTGTAGTATCTGTTCCGATGGATACTGCACGCCTGTCCTGTGCAGTTCTAGGAGGTCCACCCTCCCAGGCCTTGCCTCCCCTCTTTGGGGAGGAGTAAGTTTATTGCTTACTGTCTGAGGCGCCCCTACCGGGGAATGCCGACGGGGCTGCCCAGGCAATTTTTAAATGGCCAGAGTGCTCACCTCTCGAGCGCTGGCTATTCAAACCCCACTTTCTCGACCCGATCTTGGGTCACGTCTTACTTGTGGGAATAGGATAAAACTGGCCTTGTGCCTAACTCCTGGGGAGGAGTAAATAAAACCCCTTTTCGGAGAGAAGGTAAAGCCTGGGAGGATGGACATCAGAGGACTGAACACGTAACAGAACGAGACCTTATTGAGAAGGCAACAAAACCATTGTCTGACTGATCGTCAAAGACGTATCCCCGACTCGTATTCATCTAATTTATTTTTAATAGCACATGCAATAGCATAGTAAGGACTAAGGAGTAACTTTTATGGATACATTTATTTCCAAAAAGAAGGGGGGGTCTACCCTGCCCGAGCCCCTAAAGGGGGGGGGGTCTACCCTGCCCGAGCCCCTAAATCAAACAAAGCTCATTACATTCCCTATAACGTCGTCTACTATTATCCAAATTACCAATTTCATAAACATTTGTGGGCAAACCAGAAGAATTCCCGACTCAAAGTCCGCAGCAAACGATGTCCGGTCAGATTCAGTTCCTGATATTAAACTTCATCCGTAAATATATCTTCGGGCGAGAGTTTAAGTTTCCCAAATTTATTTATTAAATTGTTAGATGAAAGTACAGAATAGTTAACAACCCCCCTCCCCCATGTTAAGAATGGCTTTCTAAATAATAACGTCCGTAAACTGCAGTAGATCTTTTTAAAAGTCATTCTTAACACTGGGGAGATGGGGAGCTTTGTTAATGTTAACTATTCTGTACTTTCACTTAACAATTTAATCAATAAATGAATAAATAAAAATGAGTACAAAACTTGGCAAACCACAAGGAACTGAATCTGGCCGGACACCGTTTGCTGCGGACTTCGAGTCGGTGATTCTTCTGGTTTGCCCATCTGTCCGGTAGTTTTTTTTTTGTTTTTTTTAAATTAATGGAGGTTGTGGCCCCCTTTGGCTCCCCTCAAAAAATAAATATAGCTCATTCATAGAAAGTGACAATTTTCAAAAGACCCTGAAAATATTTCGTATTGATATTCCGAATATTATTCAAGTTATAATTATGTGAAACTTTACTAGGAGGGTCCGAAAAGTTTGACATAAAATAGAAAGCTGTGGTGGGTTCTGTTGAGATCTGATATTCAAATTTTACAGAGAAAAAAATTAAGTTTACACCAAAAATTATGGAAAATTATCGAGTAAAATTATAATAAAAAATTAAGTGAATTCACTATTCGTCGTCCACGAACTCCGAACGACATTCGCGTCAAGCCAGCGCGTCGTAAAAGATTATCCCCCTTCTTCTAATATGAAGGCGCCACGCGGGTTATCATTCGGAGTTCGTTGACTCCGAATAGTAAATTTAGTTTATTTTTTATTAAAATTCTACTCGATAATTTTCTGTAATTTTTGGTGTACACTAATACTTTTCCCTGATAAATAAGTATATCCATAAGTTTTCATGATATTTTATTTTAAACTGTCATAATTTCACAATCTTATTTTTCAGCTAACACGTAAGTACATAAAGTTTATACATTTCTTTAAATATTTTCATGTCGTGCCTAAACAATGTTTTTTTTTCTCTCAGAAACTATATGTTATTAAATAAATAAATTTATTAAAATGTTTTAATCTATTGATCGTTACTTTCTGTGGGTTATCTGCCGCTGTTTACTAAACTGTACAAGTACCAAAATAATAAAAAGCTATAAAAAAATGTAAATCCGAAAAAAGTAAGAGAAAAAAGGGGGCTTGTACAGAGAAGCGTCCATATTAAATTATTGATACCACAAAAAAAAAACACAGTATTATATACTTACGCAGCCGATATAAATAAGTATCCTCACCAAAAAGTGGGAAAAATGATCGAGTAGAATTTTAATTAAAAATAAAAAATCAGTTTCATCGTATTTTGATGACTGCCATTGATTTATTACTTGTTAATATGACAGACTGAGTTATCTCCCCCTGAATTTCGAGTTTTTTTTCGCTCGAACCCGATTAAACGATATAACGGATTTTTATTTTTTTATTACAATTTTACTTGATAGTTTTTGTTAATTTTTGATGTGCAAACCTTTTTGCTTGATACATAAGTATATCAAAGAGTTTTCCGGTTAATTAAATTGGAATTGCGATTTTCATATGTACGCTAAACTGTACAAGCACCAAAAAAACAAAACAAAAAAAAACTCACCCAGTAAAGATGCGACGATGATTCCGGGAATGATAAAAACTTTATTATCGATTCCTTCTTTGAAAGGTCCATTTCGAAAGCTGACCATTTTCTTATTTTGTTCTTTTGAATTATTTTTGGAAAACGTTGAATTTGATGTTTTGTGCGCGTTTTTTTTTTGAACACAAATAACTTTGTTTTGTTTTTTTGTAGGAGAAATGACCAGAGTGCTCAATCACGTATATAAGAGCATAGACTTTTAGACTTTTTCAAAACATCGACTGAAGAACGGTCACGAATAGTTCCGCGAAACCGTGGGTATCGATGGACGATCAAACGAATGTATAGTGTTATTTGAAATAAATATATAAATTTATATTAGAAGTTAATACATTACGTATATATTCTTTTATTTTTCTATGTTTGCTCCAGTGTAAGCTCTGTGTAGAGCTTACTTAGTAGTCGTATAAAAAATATGCTTATGGCAAGTAAGCTTTGCAGAAACGTGCGTGTTTTATTCCACGAAGGGATTCGCCAGGCTAACAGCAATTTCTGTTTCTAGTTCTGAATATTTTTTCTTTTTCTTGTTTATTTGTAATATGTTTTTCTGTAATAACGTGTTTTTTTGTTTTTTTTTAGATACCTGAAGAAGGCGGATGATTGTATCGAAACGTGATATGAATGAAATAATGTTTATTGGTCCGTAGAAGATGATTTTCCAGCCGTTATTTAGATATTATATTCAAGTATTTTTTTTTCTCCTTATTTTCTGCATACATAAATATAATATATATATATATATATATAATAATAATATATAAAAAAAAAAGATTCTGTGCAGGTGGGTCTTTGATGTTTGGACGTCGTGTTTTCTTTTCTGGTGGATTTTTGTGAATTAAAAATAAAAGTTTCAACTCACTGACTGAATGTTGTGATTGTAAAAAAATAATTTGATAAATAGATGAGAAATCCTAGACGAGGGGGCGAGACGGAACTCCTTTTGTTGTTTGGACCCGGAGGAAAATGATCGAATATATATATATATATATATATATATATATATATATATATATATATATATATAAGAAAGACAACAAAAGAAAGCGAACGTTGGTTTGAGGAACCTGTCGTCTGCGATGTGACCACACTGGGACGTTCACCCCGTTTTATATGTAAACATATGTCCACGCAGACACAAAAAAAAAATACACCTTCTTCCTTTCTCGGCCAGCCACCGGGAATCGTGTCACGGCATCAACATAGTCACCGTGTAGACGTAGTTGTCAAACAGACGACTCGGCCCTCAACCGGAAGTGGGAACACGGAAGTAGAATGCTGACGTTGCATTATGGGTAAAACCAAAATTCAAAAATTCAAATATTCCCAATTTTCTTTTTTACTAAAAGAAAATTTCTCTGAAATAAGAATTAATCGGTAAGATCGTCTTCTCCCAACCAAAGTAGCGGACAATGAATCGGCTGTTTTTTGTTTTAGATTTTTTTTCCGACCTCACAAATGAGTAAGTAAACCCAAATAAATTGTTTTGGACTAATTTCTCAATTGTATTTCCTTTATAATAATTTAAGGTAAATTTTAAACTAGTCCGAAACAATTTTTTTGGCTTTACTTACACATTTGTGAGGTCGAAAAACTGCAGACGATTTATTGTCCGCCATTTTAGTTGGGAAACGACAATTTTACCAATTAATTACATTGTTTTGTTGTTGAAATTTGTCATACTGCAGTATGGCCATTTCGCGTTTTCATAGATAAAAAGTTTTTTAATATTATACTTAGAATATATAATTATGCGTTGGTTAGCCATCTATCTTAGAAACCGCTGGTACGGATGGATAATCAGTGAATAATTGTATAATATTATAAGGATAAAAATATATTATGCTATTATTAACGTAATTGAGCACTCTGTAATTATTTCTTCATACACATTAGTTTTAATTACCTACTAGACACCATCCTCGAGTGTCTTCAATCTTTCTGTAAAAGGGTTTGTCAGGACAACCTGACATGAATATACTTCACCCTACAAGTAAACCCTGACCAAATATTCAAAATAACATAGTATTCGAAGCCAAAATAAGACCCCCTCGACACGGCTATGCACTGGCTCATATAAGGAATGGTGCACATACTTCAAGTAATGTTACTTCAAGTAACAGCACTTAGCTGGATACTCCATCAGACTAGATGAATTCTTGTCCTGGAATACGGTAAGACCAAGAGACCACAAGAAAGATATCCAATAAGATAGTTAACTGGTCAATTGAGAAGAGGAAAATTAATGTTCTTCACTTCTTTACTAACTTGTAGCAGTTACCTCCTCCTTTCAAAACATAACTACACCGGTTTGCCGGTAGGTGTCGCTTTTTCACCGACAGGTGGCACTGAAAAGCGACACCAGAGTTATCTGCCCTTCTGACTATAAAAACCGTTGAAAACGGAAAATCCATCTCTCTTCTTCACCAGCCTCGACAGGAGTACGCTGACACTAGCGTTCCATTTCACTCTTCTCTTCTGGTCAATTGGCCTCGATAGAACGACGCTAATACACTAGCGTTTCGCATCACGCTTTTCTCTTTTTCTTTTCAACTAACATCGGCATAACAACTACCAACACACGTGGTCAAACAACGGTAAGAGTTCTCAACTCATTTTCTTTGTGTACGGCTTTTAAAGACTTTCTACACGCCGGATTCATTTCTTCTTATACCTTTTTCAAGAACTGTTTTTCCATCGACACACATGCATACATCACCCACTTCACCATTCCACGTACACACACGTTCAATAAACGTTATTTGAACTACTTCATTTTGTTTATTAATTATTACTCTGTCTTTGCATGCAACATTGCTTGATTTACTGAACACGTTTATAATCGGAGGAACACGACCCTCGATCCGAACAAACTAAACGTTTGAGAGGTAAAGGAGAACTTTAATGGAATATTCGAATATCTATGTATATAATATAGTGATCAAGTGTTAGCCCCAGGAAGAGGCCCTTAGATTTATGAGAACGTCGACTGAAGTAAAAATGAAAAAAAAAAAAAAAAATTCTCACACTAGTCATCATCAGTGATTGCTCACTGATAATAATCGGTGGTGTTCCCTGGAGTCTGAGTGACAACAAGTCTCCTTAGATTTCAATTACTCTATGCCGCTTTTCGATAACCAATGCAAATTATTTTGCGTTATTGCAACACCCGTTTACCATTGGTCTTCTCTGGAATTTGAGTGGCACGAAGCCTCCTCCCACGTTCCAGTACTCTCTGCACTGTTCCAGTGGAGGTCTGGACAGTGCTCTCCCTCTTCTGTCTTCTCGTCCTCCTTCAGCCTTCATGACAGTTTTGTTGTGGTACCAGCCGAGGCTGATGTCATCATACGCATGTCTGCATAACTGAAAAAAGGATGGGGGTCGGTTTAATGGATTCCTGGCAGTTTCACTTCCCTTGGTCTCGTGTGATGTTCTTTCTGTATGCTTTGTTATTTTTCCATTTGAAATTTTCCGTGGTAAATTCGTGTTTGTTGGTTATGTTGCCTTGCTTTCCTTTCTCAAACAATTACACAACACACCACCAGAGGGCGTTTTCAGACGAAAGTTATCTGCCCCTTTGGAAACGCAAGTTAGCGTTACGATCGGATGATTATAAAAAGAGCTGCACAGGAAAAATTCTTTCTCTTCTACTCAGACTTTGTTGAACACATTCTTGTGAGCTCAATTTCATAACAAACACAATTTTCTCTTCTTCCAGTTGACCTCGGCAGACACAACCTGCGGCTGTGTCAGTCTGATGGCGGTTTTGACGAACACATCACACATCACGCATCACACATCACACACCATGTGCGCTCACACACACAAGCACACTATGTAATACTTTTTTCTACACACACACAGCTTTCTACTCTGACTTTGTTAAACATATTCTTGTGAGCTCAATTTCATAACAGACACAAGTTATTCTTTCTTACACACATTCTCAATGAACACTTTCCCTCCATGTGTGCTCATACACACACACACACAATTCGGTACATAAACTTTTCCTCTCTACGTATACACACACACATCATTCTACTCACAATCTCTTTGTACACATTTTCATGAACACTATTTCATAGCGAACCCAGTCAGGTTCACGACCAATAAATGTTTTCGAGTTGTTACTTTGTTTTCATCAGCATGCTTGTATGTCAAGCACATAATATAGGGGAGTATTGGCGCTTCTGAGTGTTAAACCGACGCTGCCCATGTGTCGGCCTAAACCCCTTAGTTTTGTTAATTGATTCATTCTTTAAGATTTCGACTGTTTTCATCATTGTCGTCCATTGTATGCTCTCAATATTCCCTTTTATTCCAATTTCTCCTCATTTGTTTCCAGTGTTTTCAGGACTGTTCCTAGTGCTCCTACCATTATTGGCATTACCATAGTTTTCATGTTTCTAGTCCTACCATTATTGGCATTACCATAGTTTTCATGTTCCTAGTGCTCCTACCATTATTGGCATTACTATAGTTTTCATGTTCCTAGTGCTCCTACCATTATTGGCATTGCCATAGTTTTCATGTTCCTAGTGCTCCTACCATTATTGGCATTACCATAGTTTTCATGTTTCTAGTTCTAACCCTAACCCTCACCTAAACCTTGTTATTTTTGTCTTCATTCTATCCCTTACCCTAACCTAACCCTAAACTTAAACCTAACCTAACCCTAACCCTAACCCTAACCTAACCTGACCCTAACACTTGTTATTTTTCTCTTTATTCTCTTTCTTTCAGCTGTTTTTTACCCAAAAGTCAGATATTGTTTACGACCGCAAAATGCTGACAAAAGACACATTGCAATTTAACTCATCCGTCAGCTGAATTGTGTCGCCTGATGCACTTCGAGCTTTATCATGTGTTTCTGTTAATGCCATCTTCCCAATATGCCCTCATGTGGAGCAGGAGATGAGGGTAATGTCTGAAGCTGTGTCAAACTGAAATCGAACTGGATTGCTATTTACAACAACAGTGATCAATTTAAAATCGATTTTGAATGTTGAACGAAACATAATTTGAATTTGATTTCTTGAATTTTCTGTGTGTCAAATTTAAATGACATGTGTGTCAGATTTAAATGACGTGTGTGTCAGATTTAAATGACATGTGTGTCAGATTTAAATGACATGTGTGTCAGATTTAAATGACCTGTGTGTCTGTCTGCTGGAAGTTTTGATTTTCTGAGGATTAAAAACTCTTCTTTATGTCCGCAATTGAATCATTCTTTTAGGCCAATCAAGTCGCGAAAAGAAAAAGGAAAATTCTTCCCCTTTAAATTTGGTGTATTGGAATCGGTATTGGAATCGGAAAAATTGGAGCCTAATTTCTGATTCCGAAAACGATTCTTTTATTTTATTTAATTTTTTGCATAAAACTTAATTCTCCATTGCTGGTACTAATAATAAAATGATAAATATTTCTTGATTTTAAATCTACCAGGAAAACTAAAATTTGTAGATCATAATAACAAATTTAGGTAAAAATGGCACCAGAAAAAAATGGCACGGTAAAATTGGCACAAGTTGATAAATAGGAAAAAAACAAAAAAAGGGGACAGAAAACTGTCCCCTTTTTCTTCTTTCTTTTCTATTTTCAGTATTTTTATTTTAAAATAGGTTACGTACTAGTCTATTTTTTAGTTAATTTTTACTAAAAAAAAGGTCCTGTTCGACTATGTTCAATTGTTTATGAAAAAATTCAAATGAATTTTTGTCAACTAACGACGAACTACTGTTAATTGCTTCGTTTTAAACTAGAAATAAATCTTTAGTTGCCTCACTATTTTCAGTTAATTACAGGGAAAACATTTGAGAAAAAATAGTTAGAAATATATACTTGCGTAATGTACGACACACACACACAAGGGTATTTTTACTTTTGCGAAATTATATGCACACATTACACAGTCTTTTACAGTAGTCCGAAAATTTAAGAAAAAACAACTCTATAACTGAATATTTAGAAATTTTAAAAGAATCGGAACCGGTTATTATTATTATTATTATTATTGTTATTATTATTATTATTATTGTTATTGTTATTATTATTATTATTATTATTATTATTATTATTATTATTATTATTATTATTATTATTATTATTTGTACTCACTAGGAGTTCTCACACAGATCATCGTCAGTGATTGCTCACCGACAACAACCAGTGGTATTTCCTGGAGTCTGAGTGACAACAAGTCTCCCCAGATTTCCAGTATTCTTCACCTCTTTTCGATAACGATGCGATATCGCAACAGCCTCCTACCCTTGATTATTCGCCGGTAAGGACAATTGGTCTTCTCTGGGATTTGGGTGGCAATAAGCTTCCCCAAGGTCCCAGCATTCTCTGCATTTTTCCAGTTGAGGTCTGGTTTGTGCTGTCCCTCCTCAGTCTTCTCATCCTCCTCGACCCTCTACAAATATTTTGTCTGGTGTCAGCCTAGGCCGGCACCAGTTAAAAAAAAAATCAATAAATAAGTAAATAAAATAATATTTTTTTAAATTAATTTAAAAAACAAAAATTTAATTTTTTTTAATTTTTTTACTTTTTTCCTTTCAATTCCTTAATTTTTTCCTTTTCTCATTCCTTATTTAAAAAAAAAAAAACATTTAAAAAAATTCTTTTTAATTTAAAAAAAAAAAAATTGGGGGGGGGGAGAGAGGGAAGGAGCTTATAGTGTTTCTTGTAATTTCTGTTTCTTTGGTTCATTTTTGTGTAGTGATAGCTGAGGCCGGTGTAATTTATTGGGGGAGGGGTGGAATTATGAAGTGCTGTTTCTTGCAGTTTCTGTTCCTTGGCTCTTGTTGTGGTGTTCTTCGTGTGGTTTTGTTCTCTCCGTTGTAAATTCCTTGTCACTGGTTAGCCTTTGTAGCTTATGTGTGTTAGTTTCCGCATTCGAGGATTTTCCTTAAGATTGCAGCTGTTTTGATCATTGCCGTCCTTTGTATGGTTTCGATAGTCCCTTTGATTCCAATTTCTCCCAGTCTTTTCTCCAGGTTTTTGGGGATTGTTCCTAGTACTCCTACGATTATTGGTATTATACTAACTTTCTTCATACTCCATATTCCTTTCAGTTCTCTGGCTAGTTCTGTGTATTTACTTCGTTTTTCTGTGTCTTTGATCTTCACTCTGTTGTCTGCTGGAACGGCGAAATCTACGATTTTACAAGATTTTTCCTTTTTGTCTATTATAATAACATCAGGTCTCCTTGCTTATCTGTTTCTATATGCATATCCCAGAGGATTTTGTGTTTTTTGTTTTCCAGTACTGTTTCTGGTTTATGTTTGTACCATTTGTCTGCATATTCGAAATTCAATTGTTTGCACAGTTCCCTGTGTATTACTTTCCCAACACAATCATGTCTGTTCTTGTATTCTTTTTGGGCAAGTTTGCTACATTCACTTATTATATGATTTATTGTTTCGTCTCTTTGTTCACACAGTCTGCATTTATTGTTTTCCTGGGTTTTATCTATTTTAGCTTTAATGTAGTTTGTCCTAATCGCATTGTTCTGTGCAGCCATCATTAAAGATTCTGTTTATCTGTTCAAGTTTCCTTTTCTTAGCCATGTCCAGCTATTTGCGTTGGTTTCTTCTCTTGTGAGTCTTATGAAGCGTCCATGTAGTTGTTTTTCTTCCCATTTTTCTTTTCTTGTCTGTTTGTGTCCAGTTTCGATGCTTCCTGCATTGTTCGTTGGGACGGTATCTCTTGATGTGGTGATCAGCCTTTCTGTGTTCTGGTTTCTGTATTTCTCCAGCTCTTTTTTAGTGTCGTCCACACCATGGACGGCGGCACCGGGGGGGGGGGGGGCTTTTTGACTTGGCCCCCCCCACTTTACGGTCATCAATAATGAAGTAATATATGCATGTGTTTAACCGCCCCCCCCCACTTTTTAGGACAGCCCCCCCCCCCACTTTTATAACTGTCCCGCCGGTCCTGATCCACACAGTCTTCTATACTTACCAGTTCTCTTCCCCCTTTGTTTCTCTTCACGTAGAGTCTGTCTGTATCATCTTTTGGATGTAGTGCATTGTGCATAGTCATTAATTATTACTATTATTATTACTATTATTATTATTATTATTATTATTATTACTATTATTATTATTTGTTTGTTATGCCTCCTTGGGCATCTCCCCTTTAACTATCTTCTCAATTCAACTGTTAAAAAAAAAATTTAAACTCTTAGTACAGTATCGATATTCAGATCAAATTCTGTTAAATATTTCATTTGATAACTCCCAAAAGTGCCCCCTCAATTTCTCCCTCCTACCACTTTCTCTGAATTCATCCAACCTCATCTTAAACTGATCCACGCTATTGCTGTTCTTAATCCGATCTGGCAACTTATTCCAAAAACATATTACTCTGTGAGCAAAAAAAAACTTAACTGGTTAATAGATCTAGTTTTTGAAAACTGCCTTGACAATAACCTTCCAGATCTAGGAGAAATACTAAAAAAAATGCCCACCATAGTTAGAAATGCCATTTATTATCTTGAAAGTCTCAATCATATATTGTATCGGAATCAGGAAAAATATTGGAATCGTCTCATCACGAGGAAGAATATTTGTAGAATTGATCCCTTGTCTGTCGGCACGGATTTATCGTACCGTTAGAGAAGGAACTTGAAACCTCTCACAAACTTCAGTCAGATAGAGAACAATGGGATCACATTGATGCAGCGTGACCTAGGATAATGACCCAGGGTTACCACGGACACACCTAAAATACCACGGCACAACAAACAAATCGACGATCACAACGACATTTGAAAACAACAATCCAAAGAAAAACCCACGGACACAATCCAAAAACCAGCCACTTCTAACCGGAGCGATCATCACAGCATCAAAAGGAAAAAAAAAAAAAGACAACACACCGTAAAACCCCACAAGCTAAAGTAGGTGACCATTTTCTTCTGCTCTCATTTACTCTGTGAATTTGTTGGTAAATAGTTTATAAAAATTATTCGTGTATAGAGCTTTTTGTTTAACGTCTGCCACTTAAAAAAAAAAAAGAAATAGACAAAATGGCGAACACTAACCCAACCCCCTTAAATAGAGTGCTCACAGGTGGATCGAAGATCCCAATATTTACTGGGAAATCGTCTGACCTAAGGCCATGGTTAGCTGCTCTGAAAAAGAAAGAGCGGGTCTACAATCTAACAGACCCAGAGCTAGTAAACCTGGCGTATGACTTCTCAGACGGTCTACCTTCGGAATGGATCGAAGAATATCTCGACTGAATACAACCAGTAAAGACCTGCTCGATGAGTTAGCGGCACAGTATGGTGAGGTTATAAATACCGCCGATGCTGCTAGGGCCCTAATAAGGCAAAATCAAGGTGAGGCACCCGTAGACTTATAGGATGAACCGACTTGCTTAGCTAACATACAGGGATGCAGATATGAAGGAATGTTCGGCTGTGCAAGTGTAATAGAAGGGGGGTGTTGGTCCCTTCCTTACATTTATCGCACAAAATGAATTGAACGAACAACAACCGAGTAACAGGCAACAAAAAAGGGTTTATTTAACAGAGGGTTGGAACTGTGTCCCAGTGAAGAAAAGAGGCTGCCGGGTCGTCAGCAAATATATTCCCAGTGGAGATGGCTGCTGCTGGAACGATGCAGGGGAAAGGCAGGAGAGAGATGTTTCTTCGTTGCTGGCCGATTTCTCTCTGCTGAATTCTTCAACTGACCAGGTGGTAGAAAATAGTCCATAAGGGGATAGTTGATATCAATACGCCCTGCAAGAGGATTGGTCAGCGTATGACCAATTTGCTCACAGGGGACGAGAAGAAATAGATTCTATTTCAGTCTGCTACACAAGTGCACCTAGCTGAATTTTTAGTTATGCATATATATGCGGGTGTATAGTAATGCCTCTCTCATGACAACATAAATCAAGCTTCCAGCCGGTCGCAAAAACTCTGTCTGCAAATGCTGGAGGCTGCTGAGTGGGCGATACTGGTAACAAAACTTACCAACCCTAACCCTAACCCTAACCCAACCCTAACCCTAACCCTTCCCTAGATGGACTTTTACCAGAATGCGAGGAAAGGGTAACAATTTCGGTGCATCCTTCTTTTTATAGAGCTTTAAAGCTAACGTTTTCCCTGGACGTCGGCGGCATTGCATGCAGTGACCAGGATATCAGAGAACTGGCCACATTGAGTACGGTATATAGCCTCGGCATCGTTTGGACAGCATACTTTGGAACCGGGTGCGACACTGCTTACGGTAAGTCCTCGACTCTGTGCTTGGCTAGTTTGAAGACAAGGGGCATGCGGTTTTCAAACCTGGCGGTTTGCGTCTGGAGAGATCTCTTGTTCCTGGGAGTGGATGTAGCTGCGATCGAGGAGACACTTTATTTCGTCTAGGGATTCTCAGATGCTGACCGGAGACTTTGACGTCTTTTCAACATAAGGGGAATCTCCGGGGTAAGGTCTCTTTGCTTGTGAAACACAATCTGTCCACGACGGTTGACGTTGTTCATAGGAATGCGGGGGGCGGGCAGGCTGGTTGTTGCCGATATTTCCGTATTTCATTGCAGTTCATGTGCCCAATACTGTTAACGAAAGGGTCTCCTTTTTTCCGGATCCAGCTCAAGAGGAATTGGTCGGAGGTTAGGGTCAAAGGTCGAAGCATCCGTTTACACTTGGCTTTGAAGGAAACTCTCCTTAAAGGGTAGAGCTGAGGCGTGCACGACTTGCGTCTTTTCTTCTCAGCCTTTGCCGACTGACCAAACTTCCTCTGCCTACGAACCGCCTAAAGGTTCTTCGGAGCTTTTTGTCTTCGCTTCTCTGTGACAGATAAGTCTGTTTTCAACATTCATGTGAGGGAGGTTTAGGGATGCCTGACTTGACATGTCATCGATACGCCAAGAGACTGACTTTCCTGAGTCGAACTTTGACAGATGGATCTGCGTGAACCCCATTGTTGAGACCTCATTCTCAACCCCTTGGTCATTGTAGGTCAAGGAGTGAATCAAAGGTCTCCAGAGAGTGCCGAACCTTGCTCAAAAAGCTTCCTCGGTCCAGTGACGTGTCATCGATATGCCAAGAGACTGGTTTTCCTGAGTCAAACTTTAACAGAGGAATCTGCGTGAACCCCATTGTTGAGACCTCATTCTTAACCCCTTGGTCAGTGTAGGTCAAGGAGTGAATCAAAGGTCTCCAGAGAGTGCCGAACCATGCTCAAAAAGCTTCCTCAGTTCAGTGATGTTTCTGTTTTTTTAGAAAGGAACCATGCAGGGGTCTTGTGAGGGGGCAGCTTAGGATCCGTTCGTCAAGCGGTTCGGGTTGTCGGAGGAGGATATCCACTCCGAATGAAGTTGGGCACCAGGTACGAGTCATCTCAACAAAGTTCTCTCTGACCGGCGATTGGCCCGGAACGTGTTACCCCTCAATGCTATACAACAGTTCCGGAATGGAGGACTCGTCTGAGTGTTCCCACTGCGACATACATGAAGAAGAAACGCCCAGCGGTTCTGGAGGTATGTCAACGAGGTGACGGCTCCTATCGATTCCAAGCATCCTTTGTCGCTAAACGTATCCTACACAATCGATAATGTCAAGCTGGCGTGAGGCAGGGAGAGATTAATGGTGTTTTTCGTGATCCTTGCTGTAGCGCGAATGGTTGTGTGGACGTTGCATCTGAGAAAAACCTTTTTCTGCAGAGGAAGTAAAACAAACTCTGCTGACCTCAATTTTTTTTTGCGTAAAGGTCAAGGTCAAGTTCAGTATTATTAATTCAAAGTATGGAAGCTGCAAAGGACACAATTATTAGAATTAATTTTGTATTCTAATTTATCAAGATTAGCAACGCGTGTGTAGAGAATTTAAATTAATTCTCTGAGCATGTGGAGTGTTGCTAAGAATGTGACTCCAGATCAGAAGATTTTGTGTTCAGATCACGTTGGGGGTCACCATTTTATAAGAGCTTGTTTTCGCATGGACTGTAAGACAAACTTCTCTAATATTTTGTGTAATAAAAGGGTCGTCAAAGGAAAGTAAAACAAAGTCCTTCTATAAATAACAAATAATATATTTATTTGGGTGACCTACACCTAACGGTGTAGGTAGCCGAAAATTTAGACAGTAAAAGTAATACAGTAATAAAGGGTCGGTTGGCTGGGAACAATATATCTTCAGGTGAAGATAGCTTTGCTCAGTGTCGGTGACAGAGGCAGGAGAGAGAACGTCTTTCTTCGTTGGTGTCAGGAAACTCTCTGCATGCTATCTGCACTTCCCAAAGGGGCTGAAAGTAGTCCTTCCAAATGTCAGTTGAAATTAATACGCTCTTGAGTCTGATTGGTTCTCGTATGACCAAATCACCTCATAGGAGCTGCTCTCCGCAAGGAGAAATCAATTCTTAATAGGTCCTTCTGTAGCAGCCATCATGCAGGTCCAGAAGGAATTGAACCCAGAGTGTTCTAGTCACCAAATAGAAACGTGTGCTTTTTGTCACGCGACGAGACTTCACATATGCAAATGAGCCTTGTTTTGCATGGGCTAATTCTCGTTGTAATAAAAAGCTTAGACACTTTGCTCTGGGGAAGAGCGAGAAAGGTTGACGTTGTGACTACGTCGAGTGCAAAGAGAAAAAGAAAGAAGAAAAAGAAAAGAAAAAGGAATCAAATTCTGGACGAAAATTTTGATTGTAAACGTCGCGTCGTTCTCGTGCGTGTTTGGACTGTTGGTAGTGAAGAGACCAAAAAAGACAATTCGGCGGCCCGTTTGAACTCGGTCTTTATTTTATTCACTCTCTGTTACACTTTCACTATCCACCAAGCTCCAGCTCCTGTCCCATCGACGCAATGTTGCATCCTTGTGCCTGTTTTACAAGTACTTCAATGGATCGTGCTCCGATGAACTTGCTGCTCTAGTGCCTCCTCAACGTAAATACACTTGACCAACCCGACAAGCAGCAAAATCCCATCCATTCACTGTGGAGGTCCCCAGATGCCAGAGAGCTTTCTACTCCAATAGTTTCTTTCCTCGTGTTGCCGGCTTCTGGAACTTCCTCCCTGCTCCCTGTTTCCCTGACTGTAGCGGCATGGAGAAATTTAAAACTAATGTAAACAGACATCTCGCTGCACACCTTTCAACTTAGGATGACTTCCAAAACTTGCACCCTAATTCTCAGTAGCCCCTTGTGTCTACAGTGGCGGCCTGCTTTGTTTGGGGTGAACTATGATAAAAAAAATTGAAAAAAATGATCACCCATTTCCTGACCAGAAAACGTTATTGATCACCCATTTCTTGATCACATAGCATAGTACAGAACGGGTAACCATTTTTTTTTTTACATTTCTACCCCCCCTCGCCCCGTATTTTTTTACAGCAGATTCCTCTCCCCTTCTATATTTATTCAGTGAAATAAAAGCAGGACCCTTAAAAGAATACACTGACCCCAATACCTTCTCAAAGTCCAGGTTGGCAAAAGTAAGGTGGCAATACAAGGAAATTAATATATATATATATATATATATATATATATATATATATATATATATATATATATATATATATATATATATACTAGTAGTTCTGAAAACGTTCTTTTTAATTAAAACTGGCGGCCATTTTGAAAAAACAAAAAAATGGTTACTCGTTCTCTCCTATGCTCTGTGGTCAGGAACTAGGTGATCATTTTTCGTTAAATTTATATTGTAAAGTGAACTCCCGCTCTAAAGGCTATTTTTTTCCTTTTGTCTCTTTTTCACACATCCTGTCTCCACCGCATTTCATTCTATGATATATCGTGTATATATTTTCCAGGTAATGCCAGGATGGTGACGTGTAATTGCACAAAAAAATAAAAGACTTTTAATCATGAAAAAAAAAATTTGTTATATGCAAAAACAGAATTTACTCATGCATCCCGTAACGAAACGATAAAAAAATAAAAAAATAAATAAATAGAATCTCATTTTTTTCTGATGTAAGCTGAGGGGCAAAGGGTAAAATTTAACCAAAAAACATATATCAAATTAAACTAAAAGAGTTATCGTTTCGTTACGGGATGCCTGAGTAAATTCTGTTTTTGTATATAACATTTATTTTTTTAGATTAAAAGTCTTTTCGCCCATTGTCAAATAATTTAAGAAGAATATAGCTTGAATAAAATAATTTAGACCCAAAAATAACTTTTAAATTTTTAAATCGTGACGTGCACGACATTTGTGACGAGACTTGCCGCGAGATTTGGCCGAACCGGTGTCGCCCGTGCGCGTGTCTCTGATATTTCACACACGCCATGGCATTCTTCGAGATGGATTTCCTCGATGATGTCCGGAGAATGAACAAGCGGCAAGTATGTACAGATTATTATTAATATAAATATTATTTTTTGTATCTATTAAAGTCCATAAATAATTAACACCTTTCGCGTCTCGCATATGAATACGAAACGATTTCCAGAAAATATTAATTTCCTTCATCGAAAATTGAAATATGGACCGACTTAAATTCGAAATTCTCTGCGTTTCTGTTTTCAAGTTTAAACTTGAAAAAACAAATCTTAAATCTTTTTTTCTTGAAAGAAAAATAAACTTTTTAAGATATTCATCTTGAAAATGAAATATGAAAACAAGATCCCTTTTTTTTTCTCATGTACTGTTCTTGGATGTTATATTTTCATAACGTTTCGGCCGATGTAATCTTTGGACTTCTTCAGGTGCTTCTTTTAGAACTTGGCGAATCTTCTAGCTGAACTCTGAAACCTCTGCGGAATTTCTGACCGGACATTTTATTCAATACACGGGCGTCAATTGTTCGGTGCTTGTATAGATCGACCCCCATGGCTGGACATATTGGCTCTGTAAGACTCGCTAGTGAGTTACGACAGCCGAAAGGTGATCACACAAAATTTAACATGGAAAAGAAAACGAAAAAAATATTTATCATATATTTACATTTTATTTTTTGGTACTTCAGATTAGGACCCGAGCTAACTTTGACCCTAACCCACGGTGTCAAAGTTAGCTCGGGTCCTAATCTGAAGAAGCACCTTATTTTTTTAACAAAAACAAATAAACTGGAAAACGGTTAAGAAATAATACTCCCCAAAAAATATTTGTCAATGTTTACTTTAGGGTCCTAAACTCCATATTGCCAAAAACCAAAAATGGCATCATTAACTTGGTAAAAGTCTATTATGCCGCCGCGAAACCGGATGTGGAATCTGGGCAATTGGTTCCCTTCATTAACCCTAAGTTCGAAATGAAGGGAACCAATTGCACCGATTCCACATCCGGGTTCAAGTTAATGTTAACGTAGCTAGCTACTTTTTGGCAATATGGAGTTTAGGACTCTAAATTTAACAATTTATCCAATAATCCCCCCCCCCCCTCCAAAAAAAATAAAATGCAACAATCTAAATAAATTGGTAAATGTTTTTTCGTTTTCCGTTTCGGGAACCCTAGTTTAATTTTGTGTGATCAGCTGTTGTCCTAACTCGTTACCGGATTTTACCGAACCAATATGGTCAGCCATGGGGGCCGATCTATATAAGCACTGATTGTTCTCATTCCGTCAGCCATGACCGGATAAAAGTATGAATTCATATTCTTACTTATTTATCGCCTGTAGTAAGGATTGAACCTTCAACCTCCATAAGACTCGATCGCTCAGAATTGATTGACTAACGCTCTTAACCGTTAGGCCGTGGGTTCATAACGGAACGAGAACAATCTACCCCTGTGGATGAAATAAAGGGTTCAGTTCGAAATTCCGTACAATTTAAAAATAATGCTGAAATCCATTTCACTCTAAATAATTTACGTGACTAAAATAGGATATAACCTTTTTTTATTTTTTTTTATTAGTGGTTTCTGGGTTGTATGGAAATAATAGTAGTGCGAATTACTAAAAAAATTATATAAAATTTGAAAGTAGTTTAATTTAGGGTTAGTGGTCTGGTTAATAGAGGGAACCAATTGTACCGATTAAAATTTACCCACAAATGAACCATAATACTTGATTTATGCTTTAATTCAATCCATAAATAAAGTTTCCCTAATCTACAGTTATATATATATATATATATATCTACAGTTAATCTACAGGCTTCAAAATCACTTTAGAATGTTGTGTGAACATGCGTCTATGTGCGTTCGCTGCAGAGGCCGTGATCGTCCACTTGTCTTTGTCCAAGATCGGTGCTCAATTCCGACGTAAGTTGCAGTGTCAATCGTGTGGTCTTGGTCAGTGTTGCAGCAGAAGTATTCTCCCTCTAAACAAAACTATGACTCCAGTTTTAAAAAAGTAAAAAGGTTTTATTTTTCGAGGTTACAATGATACTTCTCCATCGAATGACAGACGTGCGATCAGAACTCTGAGCCCGACCAAATCCAAAAATAAGTCCACCCGAACACAAACAGTCAATCAACGTAGGGCTGAAAGGATCTTCTGTCTCCAAGAACCACAGAAACCCAACTGACCTCTGCTTGAATATATATAGATGTCGCTTGGACCACACTGCGAGACCACTTTAGATTATCAGCTGTTAATCTATGGACATAAAAACAGACTGACCATAAGGTCCACCATCTGGTAAGGACATTACATTTGGAAGATCTCAAGTGGGTCATAATCTCAGCATGGAACCTCGTATTAAAGAGAACATTACTATTTCAAAGGTCAGCACATTTCTTAGATGGTCTCTTTCCCTCTAACTAAATATTTCTCTCCTTGCAGGCCTGTCGTCTGCATGTATCGAAACCATGCAATCCGCTAAACATGTCGCCTTGCACACGTTTACAGTCGAAGGGTTGCGTAAGTGAACAGGTGTCAGACATTTTTTTACTTAAAGGACAAACAAAAATGATTGGGTGGATATGCAACGTAGAGCCGGACCAGATTCAGAACATTAGGTCGGAGGTTCTACTTGAGAAATTGGCCATTCCAAAACTTGATGTCCTAATGAGAGCAGAACAAACCGTCTTAGCTGGTTCGGACATGTTGAAAGACCTAAGGCTGGACAGCAAAAAGAAAGCTGGGTACCCTAAGAAAACATGGAAAGAAACCATCAGGCAAGACCGTAAACAGTGGCAAATGGACACAGTCAATCCCCACAACCGTGATCACTGGAGACTTAGCATAAGGACAGCCAGACAGCGTCGAACCTCTTGACAAAGAGAACATAGACGATAAACCTGGATAGTGGTCAGCATGTTTATTTCGTGAGTGGAATTGATTTTGAACTGTCAATTAAAAATAATTTATGGGAACGCCTTGAGTGAGCCTGCTCTCGACCGGCAAAGCCAGCAGGGCATCCAATGAAACTTCCTGCTGTTCCGAATTTCGGCTTTTTTGATATACACCAATAGAAAATATGTATGGATTTTATAAAGTACTAACCTTCGAATGTCACGTGTCAAAATTTGAGCCCAATCGGATTATTAGTTTACAAATTACGGTTATTTAAGTGAAGCTACTGTTGCAAATTTTCAAAACGATAGAAAAATCTGAATTGCGTGTTTTGATGAAGCATTGCTTTCTGATGGGACAAAATACTGTTCAAGTAAAGCATTGGCTTTATAAGGGTTAAAACAACTGTTAAGAGAGGTCATACAGACACAAATGATGCTGAACACTCTGGCCACCCCTGATTCGGGAGTTGTCCGAGTAAAACCTGAAAGTTGTCCGAGAAAACCTGAAAGTTGTCCAGATAAAACATAAAAGTTGTCCGAGTAAAACCTAAAAGATGTCCGAGTAAAACCTGAAAGATGTTCGAGTAAAATCTGAAAGATGTCCGAGTAAAACCTGAAAGTTGTCCGAGAAAACCTGAAAGTTGTCCGAGTAAAACCTGAAAGTTGTCCGAGTAAAACCTGAAAGTTGTCAGAGTAAAACCTGGAAGTCCAAACTCATTTTGTCCGATCGCAAATTGAAATTTGCATGGAATAGCAAAGAAGTTGAAGATATCAGAAAGCAATGTATTCACCATTTTGCATGGATATTTGTTAATGCGAAAGCGTTGTTCAAAGTGGGTGCCGCATTTGCTCACAGTAAATCAAAAGCAACAACGCGTCAACGATTCAGAACATTGCTTGCGACTATTTCAAGGCAACAAAAAGTATTTTGGCATCAATATGTGACAATGGATGAAACGTGGATCCACCGCATCACTCTGGAGTCAAATCAGTTGTGTGGACAGCAGCTGGTGAAAGCCGTCCTAAGCGACCAAAGATGCAAGCATCGGCAGATAAAGTTTTGTCCTCCATATTTAGGGATGCGCAATGTATTTTGTTCATCGGTTACAGTTAGAGTTACCTTGCGAAAGGAAGAATCATCACTAGCGAATATGATATCCCCTTATTGGTGCGTTTGAAGGAAGAAATTTCACCAAAAAATCGACCATAAATAAAGAAGAACAAAAGTGCTCTTTCACCAAGACAGTGCACCCTGTCACAAGTCGATCGCAATGATAGTAACACTACATGAATTGCACTTCAAATTGCTTCCTCATCCACCCTATTCTCCAAATCTGGCACCCAATGACTACTCACTGTTTGCTGTCTATGAATGTCTAATGTCATATTCGGTTTAACAAAAACAAAAAAAAACAGTTAATAGTCTGAATTCTGAAAGCGATCCGTCATCGCCGGCCAGTGTCAGGTCATCATGAACGGCCAGAGAAATCCACCTAAATACTTATTTCATCGTCTTAGCCAATAAACATTTGAAGCACAATGTAGATAAATATATGAAAACGAAATATACGTATAAGAAAATAACAAACACTTTCTCTGTCGTCAGAATTTTTTTAACGAATATCTTAACTTCATTCAGAAATGAAAACATTGCATTAATATCAAATAATTTCCTAACAAATCGGACGCCATGACTGGAACTTGAAACCGAAACCTTGAGATCTTCAGTCTGACATTCTACCAACTGAGCTATTTAGATTTTCTTATAAATACATCTTAAAACATTTCCATAACAAAATAATTATAGCTTTAGCGTGACGTCATAGGTTTATGATTTACGTCATGTTTCAAAACATGAATTAAACATAAGTTATGATAAAAATGAATAAATGGGTAAACATTATCAATAGCGTTGGAAATTATTTTAATAGTCCAAAACAATTTTTTAAGCTTTAAATATGTATTGCATGTAGTTTTTTCCCAATTATATAATTTTAGACAAGTAAACAAGAACACCCTCTCGCAGACAGCGAGAGAGAAGGAGGGGGGGGGCGGTAGCCTAGCAGAAATATGCAATCGGAGGGAGCACATAGATTCTTGATCGGCGTTGCCTTAGATGAACAACATCTAAATTTTTAAAAAAAATTATTTATTCTTTGGCGGTCAGCTGGACCAGATTTTGTCGGGGGGGGGGGGGTCTGTTTTTCAGCCTTTTCTAATGTTATATCTATTATATAAAGGAGAGATGAATGACTTAGATTATTATTATTTTCAATAGAGAGGAATGAATGGGGCTGGGCGGAAGTGAAAAAAGGGATGTGGATATATATAGATATATAGATAGATATATATATATTTAGAGAGAGAGTTTTAATATAAAGACGTTACACACACTTTTTTAACCTCTTCTAGTATGTGTATGTATGTACATGTTGTACAGAGAGACGGAAGACACTCCAGGATATGTATGTATGTACATGTGTATGTATGTCTAGCTAAAAGTCAAAAACTACAAAACAAACGCCCACAAAGTTGGTACATTCTTGATCGGCGTTGCCCTGGGTGAATAATATCTAAATTTGGCAGTCAACTGGGTCAGGTTTCGTCAGGGGAGGGGGGGTCAGTTTTTCAACCATTTCTAATGTTATCGATTATATAAAGGAGCGGTGAATGACTTACATTATTATTATTTTCAATAGAAAGGAATGGGTCAGGCGAAAGTGAACGAGGGGTGGAGAGAGGGATGTGGAAAAACGGGGAAGGGAGAAAGAGAGAAAGATAGAGGGATAAAAGTTTCAATATAAAGATGTTACACACACTTTTTAACCTCTTATTTATTTTTTATAACGCCGGGTAACCCTGCTAGTCATAAAATAAACGGGAGGGGGTTACTCTCAATGTTACACCACTTAATTTTACTGTCAGTTTCTTTAAATGTGTATTTTTACTTTTCTACTTTTCTATCTTGTTTACGAGTTAAAAGCAGTAAATGTGTGTGTGAGTATGTATGTATGTATGTATACTTTCGCTACAAGTGACCGTTGCTGAAAGGACTCAGTGAGTCTGTCGGAAGATGCAACTTGATTGTTAATAGTTTCGTCAATTCTCGGGCGCTTCTGAGACCTGCCCAAATGTTGACGACACAAAGTCACGGAAATGCGATGCGTTCTATATAAGAGCACCACTACTTCTGTAAATACACTCTTGTGAATATACCACCGTGTTGTCTTATTTATCATCGGCCCGTCATGGTCACAACAGGATACAAATTGCAAAGTGTTGAATTTGGATAAATTATCTCTTGATTTGAAAGCATGCATATTGAAAACGTTACGGTCGTACTAAGTGAGGGACAAGCAAAAAAATTATTGCTAGCGTGACTCCATAGAAATTGCATGGTGGCTTTCTTCAGCTTTCTATAATTTACTGTTAATAATAAATATTCATTTGGAAATAATAAATTTATGGAAAGTTTAATAATGTTATAACGAAAATTATCTTTTTCTTCCGTAAAAATAATTGCTATTGTCCTCTAAATATTTTTAAAATAAATGAAACAAATACTTATTTTATCTATTTAAAGTTGTAAGTATTTAAAAAATTTAAAGTAATAAAAACTTTATTTCAAACTAGCAGGGTCACCCGGGGTGGGGGGGCACTAAAAACAAAATAGAAAAAATTAAAAAGTGTAATATATTTTTTATTAAAATTCTATCTCTCTGTCTGTCCTTCTATCTTTTTCTCTTTCCCCCCCTCTCCCGTTTTTTCTTCCGCCTTTCCAACCCCCTCCGCGTTCTCCGCCCATATAGAGTTAAAAAACAATAAAACTGAGGCGGGCCTCTATAGCGCTACTGCAACCGCCCAAATAAAATTAAGGATGGCCTCCAGAGCACTACTAAAACCATCTTTTCCGAGTTTCTTGCTATTCCCTCCTCCCTTTGAAGAGAAATGATGTTGATGATTACAATAGTCTGAAGAGACGTTAAGAAACGATAAATAAAATCCGGAGTTGATGTCTAATAATTTTGAAATGAGTCGACATTTTCTTACCCAATTACTACATAAAAAGATTGAAAATGCCTGAAAATTTACGGAAAATTATCTAGTAAAATTTTAGTAATAAATAAAGTTCATTTTTTACTCATATTTCTATTATGCGTCTTTAAGCCAGCTCGTCGTCGAAGATTACCTCCCTTCTTCTATGCGGTCTTGTCCTTCGGAGTTTGTTGACTCCGAATAGTGAAATAATTTTATTTTCGATTAAAATTCTACTTGATAATTTTCCGTAATTTTTGGTGTACACAGAAAGTTTTGCCTGCTACGTAACTATATCAAAGAGTTTCCTGTCAATTAATTTTGAACTTCCATATTTCACTTGTGTCTGTCCTTCAAGAAGCCCCAAATCTTTTTTTTTATTCATCATCATATTCAGTTTAATGTCTGTTTTACATGCTGGCATGTGGTGGACGATTTTTTAAAAATTGACTTCCAAACTAACCTATCTCTGGCCAGGTCTTTATTTAAACTATATAACCTGAAATGCGACAGATTTTCTTTGAAAATCATTTCCTTAGTTGAGACAAGATTTTTATAGGCCGGATGGCCTTCCTGACGCCAACCCAGTGAGGTGATGGGGACCAGTGCTTTTATCGAGACACCATCTCTCGGTGATTGCCTACCAAGGCTGAAGAGTGTTTCAGTTGCTCTTTATTGATTTTATTAAATTTTTAATAGTGAAAAGAAATTTTCCGTATTTTATTTAAAAATGTGAAATTTTCCGTATTTTGTTTAAAAATGTGAAATTTTCTGTATTTTGTTTAAAAATGTGAAATTTTCCGTATTTTGTTTAAAAATGTGAAATTTTCCGTATTTTGTTTAAAAATGTGAAATTTTCTGTATTTTGTTTAAAAATGTGAAAATTTCTGTATTTTGTTTAAAAATGTGAAAATTTCCATATTTTGTTTTAAAAAATGTGAAATTTTCCGTATTTTGTTTAAAAAAATGTGAAATTTTCCGTATTTTGTTTAAAAAAATGTGAAATTTTCCGTATTTTGTTTAAAAATGTGAAATTTTCCGTATTTTGTTTAAAAAAATGTGAAATTTTCCGTATTTTGTTTAAAAAAATGTGAAATTTTCCGTATTTTGTTTTAAAATGTGAAATTTTCCGTATTTTGTTTAAAAAAAATGTGAAATTTTCCGTATTTTATTTAAAAAATGTGAAATTGTTGCTTTTTATTTTCAGCTGTATTATCAAGTATTGAATTTTGCCATGATCGTGTCGTCGGCGCTCATGATTTGGAAAGGTTTGATGGTCGTAACAGGAAGTGAATCACCCATTGTAGTTGTTCTGAGGTAAGACACTTTCAACATTGCTTTTCTAAACCGTCTTCTTCCTTCTATATAAAGTTTGTAGCGATATGAGTGGCGCGTGAACGTGCGTTTACTGCACAGGCTGTGATCGTCCACTTGTTGTCTCCATCTGAAGTCGTTGCTGCATTCCGACACCGGTCGCAGTGTCAATCGTGTGGTCTTGGTCAGTTCTGGAACAGAAAGATTCTCCCTCCAAACAAAACCACAATTCAGTTTAAAACAAGGAACACAGTTTTATTCTTTGGGTTATAATGATGTTTCTCCAGCGAACGATTTGCAATCAGAATTCTGAGCCCTTACTTAATCAAAACATAAGTCCAACCGAACACAGTCAATCAGCCGAGGGCTCAAACGGCCTACTGTCTCTGAGAACCATAGAAACTCAGCAATATATATAGATATCACTTGGACCACACTGAGTAACAACTCGAGATTATCAGCTGTTAATCTATGGACATCAAAACTGACTCACCACGACGAGGTCCATCATCTGCTATGAACATTACTTTTGGAAAATCTCAGGTGGGTCATAATCACATCATGGAACCTCTTATCTTAAAATGGCATTACTAATTAAATTGTCAGCCCATTCTTCCGTGCTCTCTCTTCTTTTAGTTAAATATTTATCCCACTGCAGGTTTGTCGTCTGCATGCATTGCAACCATTGCACCCCATTGAACATCGCAACCATTGCACCCCATTGAACATCGCAACCATTGCACCCCATTGAACATCGCAACCATTGCACCCCATTGAACATCGCAACCATTGCCCCCCCCCCATTAAACATGGCAACCCTTCCCCCCCATTAAACACGGCAACCATTGCATCCCATTAAACACGGCAACCATTGCATCCCATTAAACACGGCAACCATTGCATCCCATTAAACACGGCAACCATTGCATCCCATTAAACATGGCAACCCTCGCACCACAGTAAGCATGCCAACTATCACACCCCATTAAACACGGCAACCATTGCACCCCATTAAACATTTCACATGTTTACAGGTAAATGAACATAGTCTTCTGTCTCATACAGGATGCTTGGGAAATCGATGGCATAACTTTGGGATTATGTTCTATATGTATAAAGGAGCCTCTTTGTGTAGGGCTTACTTTTGTAATATCACTCCCCATTACTAGTCTAATTTCCTTTTGGGTTCATTTCTTCCTCTTCGTGGTCTTTGATTTGTGCTGATCATATTTATTTACCATTATTTGGTCTGTTGAAGAATCCCCTGCCGATCATCACACTCGGATCTTTCTCCAGAGCCCCATGGCTAATTTTTTAGTGTAATGTTATCATAGCGGCCGTATGAAAAAATTTTTTTTTTTTATAAAAACAGTATTATGTACTTATTCAGTGTTATTTTCTTACCATAGAAAAAATTATCCACTAGAACTTTAATTACAAGTATTTTTCCATTTTTTTTAATTACAAGTATTTTTCCATTTTTTTTAATTACAAGTATTTTTCCATTTTTCGTATCATAACAGCGATTCGTTCAGTAAGCGTCCATCTTTTTTCTTAAAAATAATTTCAAGGGCAGATAATTCGCACGGAAAGGTACCAAGTGAGAATATGAACATTTCGTTTTATTGCAATAAATTAATTTAATTTCGTTTATTTACTTTCATTTTGTTTTATTGGAATAAATTAAGTTTTTATATATGTAGTTTTTTGTTTTTTTTTGTTTTTTTTAAATTGTGTAATTATCTTCCTTGCGAATTATCTGCCCTTGAATTATTTTAAAGAAAAAAGATGGACGCTTACTGAACGAATCGCTGTTATGATACGAAAAATGGAAAAATACTTGTAATTAAAGTTCTAGTGGATAATTTTTTCTACAGTGAGTAAGAAAATAACACTGAATAAGTACATAATACTGTTTTTATAAAAAAATAATTTTTTCGTACGGCCGCTCATCTGCACCACCGACATTTTATATTTAACGAGAAATAAGGCGAAGTTAGTCGCTTTTTTGCCAGCGCACAGACTAATTTCTGGTGCGGAGATTACAAAAATACTGTTTTTAATTCTGACAAATTTTCTTGCTTCTCCATCTGTGTTACGGTTTCCCGTGACGAAAAAAATCGGATATGATCGTTTCGTTATGAGTTCCCGTAAAAAAATAATTCGAATTATCTCCCCTTTTGATTCATTCTTCTAGAAATAAGGAAGGGAATTTTGTCCGTTGTCATAATGCAGAAGCACCAAAATAAAAAAACAACAACTGTATAGCAAAATATTTCTTCTCACAGACGTGATGTTGCTAGTCTCAGTCTTTTCTATAAATACTATTATGGCATGTGTTCTTCAGAATTATGTGATCTATTCCCTGCTTCTTTTGTTCCAGCTCGTTTGACTCGTTGGTCTAGTGGTCTTCATCAATTCGCTGTTTTGATACCTCATTGTAATACAGCTTCTTATTCCAGTAGCTTCTTTCCAAGAACCGCAGGCTTGTGGAACTCTCTTCCTGCTGACTGTTTTCCTCCTACCTATAATCTTGATCTTTTCAAGACTACGGTCAATAGGTCTCTCCTGTCTTTGTGATAATCATATTTTTTCTTGTTAGCTCCTTACATCAAGTGGCTTCATGCCTTGTCTGGAGCGATTTCCATAAAAAAAAATTAAAAAAATATTGATTTAGAGATTTTAAAAGAATCGGAATGGGTAATTCTATCGGAATCAGGAATTTAGAACAGAATTGATAATTAACTGTCTCTGAATGGGGGAAAATATTGGAATCCAATTTTCAAAACACCCTGTAGATATGTTAAGATTTAGTATGGCTAATATTTTTTCTCTTCGCTAAGACATTTTCAGAGAAAGGTAGAGGTATTTTCACCTGCTTGTTTTCTACTGTGACTCCTCATTGGATCCCTACACCTTATGCTAATTTGCCCAAAAAGAAATATGAGATTGCACTTTTTTTTAGGCGATTGCATCTAAACAGCCTGAAAAACTAGGTGATAAAAATTTTTTTAAAAGTGGGGGATCAGTTTTAAATATAAATTAAACGTAAAACGATCACCCACTTGAGGACCAGACAGTGTTTTTAAGGACGTGTTCTTTTTTTTTTTTTTTTTTTTTAATCTTGGCCATTTTATTAGTTTTTTGGATAGCAATTGTGGGTGTATGTCTTTATGTGTGTGTGGGGTGAGTGAATTTCATTATTGTTTTTACTGCTGATAATATACATAAAAACACATAAATAAAATAATTACTTTGAAGGAGCAAAATTGATTTTTAACAGTTCAGTTACAGCGACATCACATCCGTCTTCTTCGTCTTTTAAAAAAATTATTTTTTGTTTGATACACAAAATGACGTGTTTAGTTTTAAAAGAAACCATCATATTTTTCTAACTTTGTGCTCGTGGAGATTTTTGTCCCCTAACTTTTAATGATGTTTCTTTCACTTATTTAAAAAAAAAAAAAAAAAAAAAAAAAAACCCAAGAAATTTTTTTTTTTATCGTAATTTGCCCTTGTGTGAAGACAAACAAATCAGTACATAGGACGTACGTTCATTTATGTGTGAATTTTGTCTGTTTTTTGTTTTCATTTGATTAATCTTTACATTTAGAAAATAGATTTTTTATCAGTGGCTTAGCTAGCGAACCGAAACTGCTACATATGTATCTTAGTGATACCATTGGAGCACAGGGTGGAGCAGGTGCGAGTGTGATTGCAAAAGTTAGGAGTAGATGGGGTAAGTTCAGGGCACTGCTGCCATTACTAACCAGCAGAGCGTTACCACTTTTGACCAAGGGAAGAGTCTATCAGGCATGTGTACGCAGTGTGATGATGTATGGAAGTGAAACCTGGTCAGTGAGGGTTGGGGACATGCGTTGCATGGAGAGAAATATGAGAATTATACAATGTTTGTTTAATGTGAGTCTTAAAGTACATCCTTATCACTTCCTTCTATGTTTCTCTTGGCCTTCACCTGTGAACTGATCCTGTTACCTCAACTGTTCTACATCTACTAACCCAAAAACTCTCATCCATTCTTTCAACATGGTCATACCATCAGTCTCATGTTTTTCACGCATCTCTCTATATTGTCCAGATTTAATCTTCCTCTGAGGTCATCAGATCTAAGCCTGTCTTTAAGACCCACGTTACACACTCGTATTATTTCTCTTCATGCAACGCATCTGATGCTACCAGATCGGGCTGTCTGTGGATACCGACTTCCTGATCAAAAATGCACCAAACATTGATGTTATTATTTTTTTTTCCTTTCCCTTTGCAAAACTCAATCATGTTCTGCAAAGTCAAAAACAAAAACAACAATTTTCCTCTACAAAACAACCAAACCAAACCCGATGAATAAATACTTGAAAATATAAAAAACTTGAAGCATAAAAACTTTTACCTAAATGACTGGATTCGGAATTAAATAACCTGAAAAGGGTTGATATGCCGTAAAACAAAACACCCAAACCAAACAGCATGAATAAATATTTGAAGATATAAAGAACTTGAAACATAAAAACTTTCACCAAAATGGCTTGATTCGGAATTAAATAACCTGAAAAGGGTTGATATGCCGTAAAACAAAACAACCAAACCAAACAGCATGAATAAATATTTGAAGATATAAAGAACTTGAAGCATAAAAACTTTTACCAAAATGGCTTGATTCGGAACCCAGACAGGGCAGATGGCTCCTATACAGCACGACATAATGGAGTGTGCAGGTGCCTCCACTGTACCATCTGTAAGAAACTGAATATCAGGTGTAGCAGCAGGCCCTGGGAACATCTACCTGAGAGAACTGTGGGGAATGAGACATACACCATCCATTATGACCATGAAATCCCCACAGCTACCTATCTGGAAAACGCAGCTGTCAAACCTGACATTGTCATATGGAACAAGTGAGAGAGTGGCAACTTTGGTTGAGGTCAGTGTCCCTAATGATGGGGGCCTAAACAGAGCTGAAAGGGAGAAAATAACAAAATATCAAGGTCTAATGTATGATATTAAAAGAAACTGGAACCTCACAGAGATCTCCATCATTCCGGTTATCATAGGAACCACTGGACTCATGAAGAAGAACTTGAAAAAGTATTTAGCAAGTATACCCGGTGAACCAAGTGCAAGAGAAATAAAAAAAACTGCACTCAAGGGAACAGCCAGAACCCTGAAAAGAGCTCTCGGTTGGAGTCTGTAAATAGCGGGTGATCGTTTGCCATTTGGAAGAATGCCCCGTCCCTAGTAAATGAATGATAAGAAGAAAAAAAAGAAAAAAGAGAGATAGTTGATATGCCCTAAAACAAAACAACCAAACCATGCAACGCATATCCTCAATCCTCATTAGCTAGGTTTCACGATGTAAGTATCATTATCGTCCTCTGTAATATATCTATCTTTATCTAATGCACGACGTACCAATGTTGACCTTAATTTGCACTTAAAGGGTGTATTTTTTCCCCCTTTTCTTTCCTTCCTTTTTAATTCAAGTGTCGTTATATTTGTTTTTCGTTTTTCGTTTTCCAGTGGTAGTATGGAACCTGCGTTTTACCGAGGAGATTTACTTTTTCTTACAAACTATAAAGAAGAACCGATCCGAGCTGGCGACATTGTTGTTTTCAAAGTAGAAGGAAGAGATATTCCAATTGTCCACAGGGTGCTAAAAGTTCACGAGAAGTAAGTGACGCCTTTTTCTTCGGCAAATAACGCCATTCAATTGTAGCATAGAGACTGTTGAAATAATCTCACCTATTTTTCCCACATTTTGGGTATTATTGATTTCGTTGTACCGAAATAAAATTGTACGTTGCTTTTTAATGTATGTATGAGGTATTTTTAGAGGATGATAGTCCGACAGAATGTATAGGTAAAAAAAATGGAAATAAGAAACGAGCAAAAAGGCGGCAACAGGCTGACTTCTTGGGCGTGTCCGATGGCAGGACTTTCTCTTAAACAACACAGTATGTTTCCGATGCTTGCTGAGTCTTGCCCTCCGTTGTCAATCGTCAATACATACATACGGAGCTGACATCAAAGGGCGAATTAACCTTGCACGTCATGCCTTCTACCCACTCAATTCCTGGTGAAGATCTGACGTAAGGTGGAGCACCAAAGTGCTGGTACGAACGATCCTCCTCTTTTATAGCATTAAGTCTTGGCCAATGAAAGTGGAAGACGTTAGGCGATTGGAAAATTTCGATCATCACTGAATTATTTATTAGTAATTTCGAGCATCATTGTCTACGTCGCATCTTCCGTGTTTGATGGCAGGATTTCATCTCAAACAACACAGTATGTTTATGCTGCAAAATTAACCTCCGACAAATCATCAGGAGAGGTCTACGCAGGCTGGGTTATGCCCTTCGCTGTCAACAAGGAGAGTTGATCTACAAAGCAATTGTCCCAGCTCCCCTACAAAAAAAAAAAAAGAAAAAAAAGCGATGCGTGGACAAAGAAAAACCTGGATGATGACGGTTAAAGCCGACCTGGAACCCAACCCGGACCTCCAAATCTACGGAGCTTACTGTTGTAAAAACCAGTGGCTAGAGATCATCCAATCGTTGACTTGAAATCGTCAGGCTTGGTCGGCCTTTGTGAGGGACGCAATGGCGAGGGTAGATGGAGCCGACGCAATCCACTCTAGATGAATTCTGTTTCTATTATAAGCAAGTAAAGACAGACGAATTAGAAACAAAACGAAATTAACACAGAGTCATGATTTGACTCAATATTTTGCCCATAAGTCAGCACTTTATCAAGACATTACCTCCGGGGTTTTTTTTTGGGGGGGAATGGGTGGGTAGTATCAGTTTTGTTGTCATGAGACCATTCTCCCAGGCATTACCTCCCCTTTTTTTTGAGGGGGGTAGTGTAGTATCAGTTCTGTTGTCATGATACCATCCTCCCAGGCATTACTCCATTTTTTTTTGGGGGGGGGGGTAGTGTAATATCAGTTCTGTTATCATGAGACCATCCTCCCAAGGATTACCTTTTTTTTAATGGTGGGAGTAAGTGATATACTTGAAAAAAAAATAATGATTCTGTTATTCATCATGTATTCTTGATATGTGATATAATGCCTGGGAGAATGATCTCATGACAACAGAACTGATACTACACTACGCCCCCTTCCCCTACCTCTCTCTGAATTGAGCATTGAAAGATAGTGAAATAGTACATTAACAGAAGTAATAGTATAGTTTTGGCTTCTATAGTATAGTTTCGGCTTCTATAGTATAGTTTCGGGTTACTTTGTCTTAAATAAAATCTTCTGATTATAAAAATATAGATTTTCGGTTTAATTTTTTATTTTCAAATGTTTTTATTTTTAACTAGTTTTCTTTCTAATGAATTTAGAATAATTTTCTTTTTTTCTTTTTTCAGAAAAAATGGTAGCGTAAAATTCCTCACTAAAGGAGACAACAATTCAGTCGATGACAGGGGGTTATACGCCCCTGGCCAGTTATGGCTGCAGAAAAAAGATGTTGTTGGGCGAGCACGTGGGTGAGTATATTTTGTTAACCATTTTTTTTTTTTTCCACCTTCAGCGTGACCGACCTTAAACGATACTATTTGTAACTTAATTATGACCGACTCTAGACAATGCTTTTCTAAACTTCAGTGCGACAGAAACGGTGTTATTTCGAACTTCATCATGATTGACCCTAGGAAATGCAATTTTGAACTTCTGTGTGACTGACCCCTTGAGGGTGCAATTTTAAACTTCTGTGGGACTGACCCTAGGCAATGCAATTTTGAACTTCTGTGTGACTGACCCTAGGCAATGCAATTTTAAACTTCTGTGTGACTGACCCTAGGCAATGCAATTTTAAACTTCTGTGTGACTGACCCTAGGCAATGCAATTTTGAACTTCTGTGTGACTGACACTAGGCAATGCAATTTTGAACTTCTGTGTGACTGACCCTAGGCAATGCAATTTTGAACTTCTGTGTGACTGACACTAGGCAATGCAATTTTAAACTTCTGTGTGACTGACCCTAAGCAATGCAATTTTAAACTTCTGTGTGACTGACCCTAGGCAATGCAATTTTGAACTTCTGTGTGACTGACCCTAGGCAATGCAATTTTGAACTTCTGTGTGACTGACCCTAGGCAATGCAATTTTGAACTTCTGTGTGACTGACCCTAGGCAATGCAATTTTAAACTTCTGTGTGACTGACCCTAGGCAATGCAATTTTGAACTTCTGTGTGACTGACACTAGGCAATGCAATTTTAAACTTCTGTGTTACTGACCCTAGGCAATGCAATTTTGAACTTCTGTGTAACTGACCCTAGGCAATGCAATTTTAAACTTCTGTGTGACTGACCCTAGGCAATGCAATTTTAAACTTCTGTGTGACTGACCCTAGGCAATGCAATTTTAAACTTCTGTGTGACTGACCCTAGGCAATGCAATTTTAAACTTCTGTGTGACTGACCCTAGGCAATGCAATTTTAAACTTCTGTGTGACTGACCCTAGGCAATGCAATTTTGAACTTCTGTGTGACTGACCCTAAGCAATGCAATTTTAAACTTCTGTGTGACTGACCCTAGGCAATGCAATTTTGAACTTCTGTGTGACTGACCCTAGGCAATGCAATTTTAAACTTCTGTGTGACTGACCCTAGGCAATGCAATTTTAAACTTCTGTGTGACTGACCCTAGGCAATGCAATTTTGAACTTCTGTGTGACTGACCCTAGGCAATGCAATTTTGAACTTCTGTGTGACTGACACTAGGCTAGGCAATTTTAAACTTCTGTTTGACTGATCCTAGGCAATGCAATTTTAAACTTCTGTGTGACTGACCCTCGGCAATGCAATTTTAAACATCTGTGTGACTGACCCTCGGCAATGCAATTTTAAACTTCTGTGTGACTGACCCTCGGCAATGCAATTTTGAACTTCTGTGTGACTGACACTAGGCAATGCAATTTTGAACTTCTGTGTGACTGACCCTAGGCAATGCAATTTTGAACTTCTGTGTGACTGACACTAGGCAATGCAATTTTAAACTTCTGTGTGACTGACCCTAAGCAATGCAATTTTAAACTTCTGTGTGACTGACCCTAGGCAATGCAATTTTGAACTTCTGTGTGATTGACCCTAGGCAATGCAATTTTGAACTTCTGTGTGACTGACCCTAGGCAATGCAATTTTGAACTTTAGTGTGACTGACCCTAGGCAATGCAATTTTGAACTTCTGTGTGACTGACACTAGGCAATGCAATTTTAAACTTCTGTGTGACTGACCCTAGGCAATGCAATTTTGAACTTCTGTGTGACTGACCCTAGGCAATGCAATTTTGAACTTCTGTGTGACTGACCCTAGGCAATGCAATTTTAAACTTCTGTGTGACTGACCCTAGGCAATGCAATTTTAAACTTCTGTGTGACTGACCCTAGGCAATGCAATTTTAAACTTCTGTGTGACTGACCCTAGGCAATGCAATTTTGAACTTCTGTGTGACTGACCCTAGGCAATGCAATTTTAAACTTCTGTGTGACTGACCCTAGGCAATGCAATTTTAAACTTCTGTGTGACTGACCCTAGGCAATGCAATTTTAAACTTCTGTGTTACTGACCCTAGGCAATGCAATTTTAAACTTCTGTGTGACTGACCCTAGGCAATGCAATTTTGAACTTCTGTGTGACTGACCCTAGGCAATGCAATTTTAAACTTATGTGTGACTGACCCTAGGCAATGCAATTTTAAACTTCTGTGTGACTGACCCTAGGCAATGCAATTTTAAACTTCTGTGTGACTGACCCTAGGCAATGCAATTTTAAACTTCTGTGTGACTGACCCTAGGCAATGCAATTTTAAACTTCTGTGTGACTGACCCTAGGCAATGCAATTTTGAACTTCTGTGTGACTGACCCTAGGCAATGCAATTTTGAACTTCTGTGTGACTGACCCTAGGCAATGCAATTTTAAACTTCTGTGTGACTGACCCTAGGCAATGCAATTTTGAACTTCTGTGTGACTGACCCTAGGCAATGCAATTTTAAACTTTTGTGTGACTGACCCTAGGCAATGCAATTTTAAACTTCTGTGTGACTGACCCTAGGCAATGCAATTTTGAACTTCTGTGTGACTGACCCTAGGCAATGCAATTTTAAACTTCTGTGTGACTGACCCTCGGCAATGCAATTTTAAACTTCTGTGTGACTGACCCTAGGCAATGCAATTTTGAACTTCTGTGTGACTGACCCTAGGAAATGCAATTTTGAACTTCTGTGTGACTGACCCTAGGCAATGCAATTTTGAACTTCTGTGTGACTGACCCTAGGCAATGCAATTTTGAACTTCTGTGTGACTGACCCTAGGCAATGCAATTTTGAACTTCTGTGTGACTGACCCTAGGCAATGCAATTTTGAACTTCTGTGTGACTGACCCTAGGCAATGCAATTTTAAACTTCTGTGTGACTGACCCTAGGCAATGCAATTTTAAACTTCTGTGTGACTGACCCTAGGCAATGCAATTTTGAACTTCTGTGTGACTGACACTAGGCAATGCAATTTTAAACTTCTGTGTGACTGACCCTAGGCAATGCAATTTTAAACTTCTGTGTGACTGACCCTAGGCAATGCAATTTTAAACTTCTGTGTTACTGACCCTAGGCAATGCAATTTTAAACTTCTGTGTGACTGACCCTAGGCAATGCAATTTTGAACTTCTGTGTGACTGACCCTAGGCAATGCAATTTTAAACTTATGTGTGACTGACCCTAGGCAATGCAATTTTAAACTTCTGTGTGACTGACCCTAGGCAATGCAATTTTAAACTTCTGTGTGACTGACCCTAGGCAATGCAATTTTAAACTTCTGTGTGACTGACCCTAGGCAATGCAATTTTAAACTTCTGTGTGACTGACCCTAGGCAATGCAATTTTGAACTTCTGTGTGACTGACCCTAGGCAATGCAATTTTGAACTTCTGTGTGACTGACCCTAGGCAATGCAATTTTAAACTTCTGTGTGACTGACCCTAGGCAATGCAATTTTGAACTTCTGTGTGACTGACCCTAGGCAATGCAATTTTAAACTTTTGTGTGACTGACCCTAGGCAATGCAATTTTAAACTTCTGTGTGACTGACCCTAGGCAATGCAATTTTGAACTTCTGTGTGACTGACCCTAGGCAATGCAATTTTAAACTTCTGTGTGACTGACCCTCGGCAATGCAATTTTAAACTTCTGTGTGACTGACCCTAGGCAATGCAATTTTGAACTTCTGTGTGACTGACCCTAGGAAATGCAATTTTGAACTTCTGTGTGACTGACCCTAGGCAATGCAATTTTGAACTTCTGTGTGACTGACCCTAGGCAATGCAATTTTGAACTTCTGTGTGACTGACCCTAGGCAATGCAATTTTGAACTTCTGTGTGACTGACCCTAGGCAATGCAATTTTGAACTTCTGTGTGACTGACCCTAGGCAATGCAATTTTAAACTTCTGTGTGACTGACCCTAGGCAATGCAATTTTAAACTTCTGTGTGACTGACCCTAGGCAATGCAATTTTAAACTTCTGTGTGACTGACCCTAGGCAATGCAATTTTAAACTTCTGTGTGACTGACCCTAGGCAATGCAATTTTGAACTTCTGTGTGACTGACACTAGGCAATGCAATTTTGAACTTCTGTGTGACTGACCCTAGGCAATGCAATTTTAAACTTCTGTGTGACTGACCCTAGGCAATGCAATTTTAAACTTCTGTGTGACTGACCCTAGGCAATGCAATTTTAAACTTCTGTGTGACTGACCCTAGGCAATGCAATTTTAAACTTCTGTGTGACTGACCCTAGGCAATGCAATTTTAAACTTCTGTGTGACTGACCCTAGGCAATGCAATTTTAAACTTCTGTGTGACTGACCCTAGGCAATGCAATTTTAAACTTCTGTGTGACTGACCCTAGGCAATGCAATTTTAAACTTCTGTGTGACTGACCCTAGGCAGTGCAATTTTGAACTTCTGTGTGACTGACCCTAGGCAATGCAATTTTGAACTTCTGTGTGACTGACCCTAGGCAATGCTATTTAAAACTTCTGTGTGACTGACCATTGGGGGTGCAATTTTAAACTTCTGTGTGACCGATCGAGGGAGAGCGTTTCTTACAATGTTTGAACTCATAATAATTTCTCTAATACTTTTTTTTTTTCGTGTTTCAGTTTTGTTCCTTACGTCGGCATAGTAACCATTTTGATGAATGACTATCCAAAATTAAAGGTCAGAATTTGCGGCTTTTTTAAAAATTTTATCTTTTAATTTTTTATTTAATTTCTTTTTCCACAGATTTTGCTAAAAACACAATTTGCAGATAAATAACACGAGACGCACAATCCAATATCAACGTTAACAAATAGTTTGGATGTTGTTTTGCAACCACAGCAACCTGAAAACGACAGCATCTTATTTTTTAAATGAGCTAATTTTTAGCATGAATATAAAGAGATGTATGTGATGATGATGATGATGGTAGTTTCTTTTGGGTCATTATTAGACATCCCCCCCCTTTTATTATTATCTACTACCTGTATTTACTCGGCGTTGCCTGGGATTCACTAATGTCATTGTAGTTTCCTTAAAATTTTGGTGATACCTGCTTCCTGACCAAAAATGCACCAAACATTGATGTTATTGTTTTTTTTTCCTTTCCCTTTGAAAAACTCAATCATGTTCTGCAAAGCCAAAACCAAAAACAATTTTCCTTTACAAATCAACCAAACCAAAAACCATGAATAAATATTTGAAGAACTTGAAGCATAAAATCTTTTACCAAAATGACCGTATTCGGCATTAAATAACTTAAAAAGGGTTTATATGCCGTAAAACAAAGCAAATAACATTTTAGTTTTTATTGTTTGTTTATTTCAATAAGTATTCGATTAATAATACTAAATTAAAAAATTAATAATAAATTAAAAAATTAATACTAAATAAAAAAATTAATACTAAATAAAAAAATTAATACTAAATAAAAAAATTAATACTAAATTAAAAAATTAATACTAAATTAAAAAATTAATACTAAATAAAAGAAAAATGAGTAAGTAAGTCACGTATAGGTGAGAAAAACACATACAGAGAAACACAGAGTGGTCACATAATTGTATAGAGATGGGGGGAAAAGGATGATCAGGTAAGGGAGATCTCCCTTTGTAACATTCAAATAAAAATGAGTTATCTCCCTTTACATTATTTGAATTAATTTTAGAAAAGAAAAAAAACATGACGCAGCTTTTTAGGTCATTATTTAAATTGTCTCCGTTCTAACAATCTTCCTTGCTGGAAAAACTATTATTTTTAAAGTGAAATTCATTATTTTCTTGCAAAGAACAGGGTAGAAGGAAGATGAAGATAAAGTGGCTAATCAGAATCAAATATCAGTATATCAGAGGCATTGCTATTTAGGTCTGACTTTCGAAGTCTGTTGCGGAAGTGATGATTCTGAACCTGGATCAGTGGAGGTAGCCCTGACTTGCCTCATACTCACCGTGAAAGGTTCCGTCTTTGTCTGGCGTGGAGTTTGAAAATAAAGGAAATTTCGGAATCAAAGGTACTAGTGAGGATGGAACTCATGACCTCGAAGAAACAGAACGAATGGTGACTGCACTGCAATGAGCAAAGAATGAACCCACGAATTATCTAGATTCTCATTGGTTAAAAATTATCTGTATTCTCATTGGTTAAAAATTATCTGTATCCTCATTGGTTAAAAACTAACTGTATTCTCATTGGTTAAAGATTATCTGTATTCTCATTGGTTAAAGATTATCTGTATTCTCATTGGTTAAAAACTAACTGTATTCTCATTGGTTAAAAACTAACTGTATTCTCATTGGTTAAAGATTATCTGTATTCTCATTGGTTAAAAACTAACTGTATTCTCATTGGTTAAAAATAATTAACTGAGATTATTGAATGTCTGAAATTTGTTGACTTAAACAAGTCGAATAAAGAAAGAGATGTGCAAGATAACGTCCAGTGAACCGCATTATTTTTGACTGGGGCAACAAGTTCATTATTATTGCTATTTAACCAAGGAGATCCATAAATACAGGCCTGGTAGACACGCGACTGGGGTCGGACATGTGAAGACCAAAATTACTACAAAATAATAATTGAGAAAAGTCTGAGTAAGAAATTTCTTAGTAATGTCCAGTAATTAGCAACTCTACATATTATTAGAAAGCAGCTTACAATAATTGATTTATTTTCATCAAATCAAATGTAAAAAGTACAAAAATATTATTTTTTTAAATTCACAAAAATCACTTTATTCATCATGAACAAGACACATTTTTTATACTTAAAAAATCATGAGTCAATTTGTTTTTATTGACTAATTGATTACAGAAATTATAATGAAATAATACAATTAGAAAGCAAATTCAACATTTTACAAAATCAAATACTTTATGAACAAAACACTGTTCAGAGAAACAATTTTGATAATTTTTACAAAATTTGTTGTTTGTTACATATACAATTTGTTTTTGCAGAAGATGAAGAAAATGCTTATTTCTTCATGATACACAGGTTTAATAATAAAATCGACTTACATGAACAAGAACATAAAGCCAATAAAATATATGTAAAAAGAATGGAGGAATATAAAAGATTAAAACTGCTTGGAAAATTTGGTACTTTTTACATTTGATTTGATGAAAATAAATCAATTATTGTAAGCTGCTTCCTAATATGTATAAGTTGCTAATTACTGGACATTACTAAAGAAATTTCTTATTAAAAATTTTCTCTGTAATTATTATTAAGTAGTAATTTAAGTCTTCACTTGTCCGCCCCCGGTCGTGTGTTTGCCAGGCCTGTATTATGGATCGCCTTGGATTTAGCGGTTGGTCGACCAAGGAAAACCTGGAAGCAAATGATTTGACAAGACCACACATTGGAATTTGGAGAGCGCTGAACCGTGAGAATTGAAGAGTGAGCTTGCGTACTATTAACATCTGACCCTTGAACAACGGAAAAGTGACGTTAAATTAATAGAAGAAGGAGGAAGTTAGCTTAATTTCATTAAAAAATCTCCGAAAATCAAAAATTTGTCAATATGTCTCCTGTCGTACTTCTCACCTGCGCCATGAAGTTGCCTGTAAGTGTAGAATGCCATAAACATATCTCGTGTTGTTTGCGATTTTCTTGAATTTAAACGACCGTGTAGTAAACCTGTTCTTTTTGTTTCTTTTCGTGCCCAATTATCAAGTGTTAAAACTAGCACGAGTTCAAGATAAGGAAGTCGGCTTTGTTTATTCCCAAAACATTTTCCAAGATGGTCGTTTTTATTTTCTTTGAGTCCATTTTGCAGACAAAAGTCAAATCTCCTTAATTTTTATTCGTATCTTTTCCGTTTTTGCTTTAGGTCTTGGAAGATCTTTTCGGAATTTACAGTTAGGAGACTAAAAGGTCCAAACTATTTATGTCCTGTCGATCAAACATTAAAATATTATTTCCGCAAAGATTTTCTTTAAAAAAATTTTTTTAAATTCATTTATTTTTGAATAAGTCCTGAAATTTTTATTAAAATCATACAGTGAGGGTTGAGGACATGCGTTGCATGGAGAGAAATGATATGGGAATGATACGATGGATGTGTAATGAATGTGAGTTTTAAAGACAGGCTTAGATCTGATGACCTCAGTGGGTGATTAAATCAGGACAGTATAGGGGGATGTGTGCAGAACAGGAGACTTTGTTGGTTTGGTCACGTTGAAAGAATGAAGAGTTCTTGGGTTAGTAGAACAGTTGAGGTAGCAGGGTCAGTTAGCAGGGGAAGCCAGGAAAAACATAGGAGGAAGTATTAAGAATAAATCTGAGAGAAACAGATACATAAATAAAGACCTGGCCAGAGATAGGTTAGTTTGGAAGTCAATTTCTTAAAGCCGTCCAACACATGCCAGTATGTAAATTGGACGTTAAACTTAATATGATGATAAAAAAATAGATGAGAGTTCTTAGGTTAGTAGATGTAGAACAGTTGATATAGCAGGGTTAGTAGATGTAGAACAGTTGAGGTAGGAGGGTTAGTAGATGTAGGACAGTTGAGGTAGGAGGGTTAGTAGATGTAGAACAGTTGAGGTAGGAGGGTTAGTATATGTAGAACAGTTGAGGTAGGAGGGTTAGTAGATGTAGGACAGTTGAGGTAGGAGGGTTAGTAGATGTAGAACAGTTGAGGTAGGAGGGTTAGTAGATGTAGAACAGTTGAGGTAGGAGGGTTAGTAGATGTAGAACAGTTGAGGTAGGAGGGTTAGTAGACGTAGAACAGTTGAGGTAGGAGGGTTAGTAGACGTAGAACAGTTGAGGTAGGAAGGTTAGTAGATGTAGAACAGTTGAGGTAGGAGGGTTAGTAGATGTAGAACAGTTGAGGTAGGAGGGTTAGTAGACGTAGAACAGTTGAGGTAGGAGGGTTAGTAGACGTAGAACAGTTGAGGTAGGAGGGTTAGATGTAGAACAGTTGGGGTAGCAGGGTTAGTAGATGTAGAACAGTTGAGGTAGGAGGGTTAGATGTAGAACAGTTGGGGTAGCAGGGTTAGTAGATGTAGAACAGTTGAGGTAGGAGGGTTAGTAGACGTAGAACAGTTGCAGGTAGGAGGGTTAGTAGACGTAGAACAGTTGAGGTAGGAGAGTTAGTAGATGTAGAACAGTTGAGGTAGGAGGGTTAGTAGACGTAGGACAGTTGAGGTAGGAGGGTTAGTAGACGTAGAACAGTTGAGGTAGGAGGGTTAGTAGACGTAGGACAGTTGAGGTAGGAGGGTTAGTAGACGTAGAACAGTTGAGGTAGGAGGGTTAGTAGACGTAGAACAGTTGAGGTAGGAGGGTTAGTAGATGTAGAACAGTTGAGGTAGGAGGGTTAGTAGACGTAGGACAGTTGAGGTAGGAGGGTTAGTAGATGTAGAACAGTTGAGGTAGGAGGGTTAGTAGATGTAGAACAGTTGAGGTAGGAGGGTTAGTAGATGTAGAACAGTTGAGGTAGGAGGGTTAGTAGACGTAGAACAGTTGAGGTAGCAGGGTTAGTGGATGTAGAACAGTTGAGGTAGCAGGGTTAGTAGATGTAGAACAGTTGAGGTAGGAGGGTTAGTAGACGTAGAACAGTTGAGGTAGGAGGGTTAGTAGATGTAGAACAGTTGAGGTAGGAGGGTTAGTAGACGTAGAACAGTTGAGGTAGGAGGGTTAGTAGACGTAGAACAGTTGAGGTAGGAGGGTTAGTAGATGTAGAACAGTTGAGGTAGGAGGGTTAGTAGACGTAGAACAGTTGAGGTAGGAGGGTTAGTAGACGTAGAACAGTTGAGGTAGGAGGGTTAGTAGATGTAGAACAGTTGAAGTAGGAGGGTTAGTAGATGGAGAACAGTTGAGGTAGGAGGGTTAGTAGATGTAGAACAGTTGAGGTAGGAGGGTTAGTAGACGTAGAACAGTTGAGGTAGGAGGGTTAGTAGACGTAGAACAGTTGAGGTAGGAGGGTTAGTAGATGTAGAACAGTTGAGGTAGGAGGGTTAGTAGACGTAGAACAGTTGAGGTAGGAGGGTTAGTAGACGTAGAACAGTTGAGGTAGGAGGGTTAGTAGATGTAGAACAGTTGAGGTAGCAGGGTTAGTGGATGTAGAACAGTTGAGGTAGCAGGGTTAGTAGATGTAGAACAGTTGAGGTAGGAGGGTTAGTAGACGTAGAACAGTTGAGGTAGGAGGGTTAGTAGATGTAGAACAGTTGAGGTAGGAGGGTTAGTAGATGTAGAACAGTTGAGGTAGGAGGGTTAGTAGACGTAGAACAGTTGAGGTAGGAGGGTTAGTAGACGTAGGACAGTTGAGGTAGGAGGGTTAGTGGATGTAGAACAGTTGAGGTAGCAGGGTTAGTAGACGTAGGACAGTTGAGGTAGCAGGGTTAGTAGATGTAGAACAGTTGAGGTAGGAGGGTTAGTAGATGTAGGACAGTTGAGGTAGGAGGGTTAGTAGACGTAGAACAGTTGAGGTAGCAGGGTTAGTAGATGTAGAACAGTTGAGGTAGGAGGGTTAGTAGACGTAGAACAGTTGAGGTAGGAGGGTTAGTAGATGTAGAACAGTTGAGGTAGGAGGGTTAGTAGATGTAGAACAGTTGAGGTAGGAGGGTTAGTAGACGTAGAACAGTTGAGGTAGGAGGGTTAGTAGATGTAGAACAGTTGAGGTAGCAGGGTTAGTAGATGTAGAACAGTTGAGGTAGGAGGGTTAGTAGACGTAGGACAGTTGAGGTAGCAGGGTTAGTAGATGTAGAACAGTTGAGGTAGGAGGGTTAGTAGATGTAGAACAGTTGAGGTAGGAGGGTTAGTAGACGTAGAACAGTTGAGGTAGGAGGGTTAGTAGACGTAGAACAGTTGAGGTAGGAGGGTTAGTAGACGTAGAACAGTTGAGGTAGGAGGGTTAGTAGACGTAGAACAGTTGAGGTAGGAGGGTTAGTAGATGTAGAACAGTTGAGGTAGGAGGGTTAGTAGACGTAGAACAGTTGAGGTAGGAGGGTTAGTAGATGTAGAACAGTTGAGGTAGGAGGGTTAGTAGACGTAGAACAGTTGAGGTAGGAGGGTTAGTAGATGTAGAACAGTTGAGGTAGCAGGGTTAGTAGATGTAGGACAGTTGAGGTAGGAGGGTTAGTAGACGTAGGACAGTTGAGGTAGGAGGGTTAGTAGATGTAGAACAGTTGAGGTAGGAGGGTTAGTAGATGTAGAACAGTTGAGGTAGGAGGGTTAGTAGACGTAGAACAGTTGAGGTAGGAGGGTTAGTAGACGTAGAACAGTTGAGGTAGGAGGGTTAGTAGATGTAGAACAGTTGAGGTAGCAGGGTTAGTAGATGTAGAACAGTTGAGGTAGGAGGGTTAGTAGATGTAGAACAGTTGAGGTAGGAGGGTTAGTAGATGTAGAACAGTTGAGGTAGGAGGGTTAGTAGACGTAGAACAGTTGAGGTAGGAGGGTTAGTAGACGTAGAACAGTTGAGGTAGGAGGGTTAGTAGACGTAGAACAGTTGAGGTAGGAGGGTTAGTAGACGTAGAACAGTTGAGGTAGGAGGGTTAGTAGATGTAGAACAGTTGAGGTAGGAGGGTTAGTAGACGTAGAACAGTTGAGGTAGGAGGGTTAGTAGATGTAGAACAGTTGAGGTAGGAGGGTTAGTAGATGTAGAACAGTTGAGGTAGGAGGGTTAGTAGACGTAGAACAGTTGAGGTAGGAGGGTTAGTAGATGTAGAACAGTTGAGGTAGGAGGGTTAGTAGATGTAGAACAGTTGAGGTAGGAGGGTTAGTAGATGTAGAACAGTTGAGGTAGGAGGGTTAGTAGACGTAGAACAGTTGAGGTAGGAGGGTTAGTAGATGTAGAACAGTTGAGGTAGCAGGGTTAGTAGACGTAGAACAGTTGAGGTAGGAGGGTTAGTAGATGTAGAACAGTTGAGGTAGGAGGGTTAGTAGACGTAGAACAGTTGAGGTAGCAGGGTTAGTAGATGTAGAACAGTTGAGGTAGGAGGGTTAGTAGATGTAGAACAGTTGAGGTAGGAGGGTTAGTAGATGTAGAACAGTTGAGGTAGGAGGGTTAGTAGACGTAGAACAGTTGAGGTAGCAGGGTTAGTAGATGTAGAACAGTTGAGGTAGGAGGGTTAGTAGACGTAGAACAGTTGCAGGTTCAGTACACAGGGGAAGGCCAAGGGAAACATGGGAAGTGATAAGAATGGACGTGAGAGAAAGAGGGACAAATAAAGACCTGGCCAGAGATAGGTTTGTTTGGAAGTCAATTTCTTAAAGCTTTCCAACACATGTCAGCATGTAAAACAAACTATGCTGATGATGATGATGATAATGAGAGCGGTTAACGAAGGTATTACTTGTACTTAAAACTAAACGGAACTTTCATGAGCAAAGTTTCTTTCCAAGAACTACCCGCCATGGGCTGCTTCCCAGCTGACTACAACATGGTCGATTTCAAGTCGAATGCTAACAAATTCTTGTTGAGCCGTCCTCTTAAATAATCCGATTCTGCCCAATTTCAACCATTGTTACCAATCCTCACGGTGTTGTCTCGTTGTTCATCTGACAAACTCATTAACCTTTATACTCGAGTGGCCTTTGGGCCTTGATAAGCGATGACTCGTTCGTACATGAAAACAAAATAAAAAAAGTGATGCCAAAGTTTTTGGTATGCCTTCGTTGTTATATTCACAACGATTCAGTCGATATAACATATTTTCGAAGTAGGTCAGTTGTTAAACGTTGGAGCTTCAGTGAATCCGAACCATAGGAAACGCAGAGTATGGCGGGTGTCCGATGAAGGATCCCTGATAGAGATGTTGCGTGTCTTTAGGTGATTTCCAGGGGATTAATATTCTAAGCGAGATATGCATTTCAAATTGGTAATGCAAAGTCTACGTGTCATTGCAGCGTAGCTGTATGCAGTTTTCAAAAGATGGCTGAAGAGCGATTGGCAAAGGTCATGTTGAGTGATGCAAAGACGGCGCTCCTGTATAAGCCGTAACCGATCTGAGGGAGATAACTCTATTTTTCTTGGACGCCGCTATTCCGAATCCGCTGTAACTTTGGCAAGGGAGATAACTCTTTTTTTTTTTTTCGCTGTATAAACGAAAATGCGAATGTTTTTGTAAATGTCCGTTTTTATTTACATGTCACAAACTTTATAAAATTAAAAAAAAAAAAAAGTCTGCAGTTTTCTTAAATAAAAATGACAATTTATCTGCAACTATCGTTGCATTTTTTGTCTTTAACATTTTCTTTATTAATTGTTATAAAGTTTATGACATGTAAATAAAAACGGACATTTACAAAAACATTCGCATTTTCTTTCATGCAGCGATAAATAATTGACAAAGTTTCAGTGGATTCGGAATAGCGGCGTCTAAGAAAAATAGTTATCTCCTTCAGATCGGGTACGACTTATCCAGGAGTACCACAAACTCACCCTCGGCTTTCTTGGCAATTTTACAGATGTCCAGGTCATGTTCACAAGAAGACTTCTTGATATTTAGTGTTGTGGATAGGGTTATATGTGGACGCTGGATTTTTTTCATGGCGCTACACGTGTCCACAGCTAACTTCAGTTTTCAGTCTATGATACATTGCTGCATTGTTTCAAAACTGAAATTGAGCAAGGGGAATAATTCAAATTCTTCGGTTTACAGAGTTATTGCCCTTTGATTATTAAACCTGCGTAGCAATATTTTTTTTTTTTAATCTTAATAAGAAAAATACAATAAAACCGACATTTTTGTTTTCCTTGATACAATAGGGACCCTGTTAGAAAAATACTGTTTTCGGCCCGTTTTTTTTTTTTTTACTTTAAGGTGGCAAAATGATAACTGATCGCAGCATATTTTTATATATTTTTGTCAACAATTTATTTTAACAAAGATTTTCTTAAACAATTCATTTTAATTTACAAAAATAAATTAAAAAAAAAAATTTATTTTGAAATGGAAATGAAAAAAGCATTTTTTATTGGCTAAAGGAAAGAAAACGACTTTTCCATTGGAAAAAAAACAAATTAAAAAAACCCACTAAAAATGCAATTTCAGAACATTTTTTATTGTCACTTGGAGTTAGTGGTGAAAAGAATTTGATTAACTACCCTAAAAGGCTAGAATATCCCGGAAATGGGAGATCATTTTACTTTAAATTTATATATGAAACTGATCCCCCACACTAAATGGTTGTGTTCATGAAGGGCACCAATTGTACCGATTTAGGACCCTAAAGTAAACATTTACCCTATTTTCTCCCCAGACCGTAATTTTATTTTTGTTGTTTTATTGTTTCTAAACTTTCTAATCACTGAACACATCGCAAATAACACCCTACCTTCGAGTCCAATATTCAAACTCCTCGGCCGAACATTCACAGGTAACATTAATTGGAACAAATACATAGAAGACATTGCCAAGGCTGCTGCAAAGAAAGTGGGCTCCCTCTACCGTGCTAGAAAACTTCTCATACCTGACAGTATCCTATATCTCTACAAAGCCACCATCCGTCCATTCATGGAGTATTGTTGTCACATCTGGGCTGGTGCACCATCCACTCGTCTCTCCCTCCTAGACAAGGTCCAAAAAAGAGTCGCCAACCTAATAGGTCCCTCACTATCCACCAAGCTCCAGCCCCTGTCCCATCGCCGAAATGTTGCATCCTTGTGCTTGTTTTACAAGTACTTCAAAGGAATGTGCTCCGATGAAATTGCTGCTCTGGTGCCCCCTCGATGTAAATACACTCTACCAACTCGACAATCAGCTAAATTCCATCCATTCACTGTGGAGGTCCCCAGATGCCTTCTACTCAAATAGATTCTTTCCTCGAGCTGCCTGCCTTGGGAACTCCCTCCATTAAACTGAATACAATGATAATGTATTGGGACTTTTTCATTGTTTTTTTTTATATTACAAAAGATTTTATTCAACATTTAACAATTTGTTGTTATCAGAGAGTTCATAGAGGACCCTCCCAGCCAATTTTCGTACTTTTCCAAACTTTTTGAGATGACGAATGATGGTCAAGTGGTCTATATTAAAGTCTTTGGCCAACATTATCGTTGTCAAGCTTTCGTCCTCTTCCATGGCTGCCAAAAGTGGTTGGTCGTTTAACTTTGACAGTTGACACATCCATTCTCCATCTGCAAAGTTTGTATCGCCAAATTTGGACTTCCAAATCACTTTTTTCCAACTTGGCTTTTGCTGATCGGCTCCGTAACAAAAAGTTGATTGAGATCGCGAAATGATTGTGCGGCATTCTTTCTTGAAGTAGTGGAGCATAATATCGCGAATATTGTTCGATACGCATTTGGAAAAGTGAGGGGATCATTTTTATGAAACAAATTGAAAAAAAAAACGCCACTTTTTTCTTTTTTTTTTTTTTTGTATAAAAACAATAATTATGCACTGACCCAATATGTATAGTTTTTATTTTAATTTATATACAGATACTTTCTTGATGGAAAGGGGAAAGAAGGAGACACAGAACGAGCTTATCCTCCATCCTATTCCTGACGCTATGACTTGTCGCTTCATTACCGTTACCTATTTTCATCTTCTACACCCCCTTCCCTCCATTTTACAGTGTGACACCCCTCTCTCTATCGTACAGGGTTACGCCCCCATCCCTAACCCCTCCTTCCAATATACAGTGTGACGCCCCACTCCCTAACCGTAACCCCTCCCTCCAACTTACAGGGTTACGCCCCAATCCCTAACCCCTCCTTCCAATATACAGTGTGACGCCCCACTCCCTAACCGTAACCCCTCCCTCCAACTTACAGGGTTACGCCCCAATCCCTAACCCCTCCTTCCAATATACAGTGTGACGCCCCACTCCCTAACCGTAACCCCTCCCTCCAACTTACAGGGTTACGCCCCAATCCCTAACCCCTCCTTCCAATATACAGTGTGACGCCCCACTCCCTAACCGTAACCCCTCCCTCCAACTTACAGGGTTACGCCCCAATCCCTAACCCCTCCTTCCAATATACAGTGTGACGCCCCACTCCCTAACCGTAACCCCTCCCTCCAACTTACAGGGTTACGCCCCAATCCCTAACCCCTCCTTCCAATATACAGTGTGACGCCCCACTCCCTAACCGTAACCCCTCCCTCCAACTTACAGGGTTACGCCCCCATCCCTAACCCCTCCTTCCAATATACAGTGTGACGCCCCACTCCCTAACCGTAACCCCTCCCTCCAACTTACAGGGTTACGCCCCCATCCCTAACCCCTCCTTCCAATATACAGTGTGACGCCCCACTCCCTAACCGTAACCCCTCCCTCCAACTTACAGGGTTACGCCCCCATCCCTAACCCCTCCTTCCAATATACAGTGTGACGCCCCACTCCCTAACCGTAACCCCTCCCTCCAACTTACAGGGTTACGCCCCAATCCCTAACCCCTCCTTCCAATATACAGTGTGACGCCCCACTCCCTAACCGTAACCCCTCCCTCCAACTTACAGGGTTACGCCCCAATCCCTAACCCCTCCTTCCAATATACAGTGTGACGCCCCACTCCCTAACCGTAACCCCTCCCTCCAACTTACAGGGTTACGCCCCAATCCCTAACCCCTCCTTCCAATATACAGTGTGACGCCCCACTCCCTAACCGTAACCCCTCCCTCCAACTTACAGGGTTACGCCCCAATCCCTAACCCCTCCTTCCAATATACAGTGTGACGCCCCACTCCCTAACCGTAACCCCTCCCTCCAACTTACAGGGTTACGCCCCAATCCCTAACCCCTCCTTCCAATATACAGTGTGACGCCCCACTCCCTAACCGTAACCCCTCCCTCCAACTTACAGGGTTACGCCCCAATCCCTAACCCCTCCTTCCAATATACAGTGTGACGCCCCACTCCCTAACCGTAACCCCTCCCTCCAACTTACAGGGTTACGCCCCCATCCCTAACCCCTCCTTCCAATATACAGTGTGACCCACCTCTCTCTAACCGCAACCACTCCCTCCAACGTACAGGGTTACGCCCTCCTCCCAAACTCCTCCCTCCAATATACAGTGTGACGCCCCACTCCCTAACCGTAACCCCTCCCTCCAACTTACAGGGTTACGCCCCAATCCCTAACCCCTCCTTCCAATATACAGTGTGACGCCCCACTCCCTAACTGTAACCCCTCCCTCCAACTTACAGGGTTACGCCCCAATCCCTAACCCCTCCTTCCAATATACAGTGTGACGCCCCACTCCCTAACCGTAACCACTCCCTCCAACTTACAGGGTTACGCCCCCATCCCTAACCCCTCCTTCCAATATACAGTGTGACGCCCCACTCCCTAACCGTAACCCCTCCCTCCAACTTACAGGGTTACGCCCCCATCCCTAACCCCTCCTTCCAATATACAGTGTGACGCCCCACTCCCTAACCGTAACCCCTCCCTCCAACTTACAGGGTTACGCCCCCATCCCTAACCCCTCCTTCCAATATACAGTGTGACGCCCCACTCCCTAACCGTAACCCCTCCCTCCAACTTACAGGGTTACGCCCCAATCCCTAACCCCTCCTTCCAATATACAGTGTGACGTCCCACTCCCTAACCGTAACCCCTCCCTCCAACTTACAGGGTTACGCCCCAATCCCTAACCCCTCCTTCCAATATACAGTGTGACGCCCCACTCCCTAACCGTAACCCCTCCCTCCAACTTACAGGGTTACGCCCCAATCCCTAACCCCTCCTTCCAATATACAGTGTGACGCCCCACTCCCTAACCGTAACCCCTCCCTCCAACTTACAGGGTTACGCCCCAATCCCTAACCCCTCCTTCCAATATACAGTGTGACGCCCCACTCCCTAACCGTAACCCCTCCCTCCAACTTACAGGGTTACGCCCCAATCCCTAACCCCTCCTTCCAATATACAGTGTGACGCCCCACTCCCTAACCGTAACCCCTCCCTCCAACTTACAGGGTTACGCCCCAATCCCTAACCCCTCCTTCCAATATACAGTGTGACGCCCCACTCCCTAACCGTAACCCCTCCCTCCAACTTACAGGGTTACGCCCCAATCCCTAACCCCTCCTTCCAATATACAGTGTGACGCCCCACTCCCTAACCGTAACCCCTCCCTCCAACTTACAGGGTTACGCCCCAATCCCTAACCCCTCCTTCCAATATACAGTGTGACGCCCCACTCCCTAACCGTAACCCCTCCCTCCAACTTACAGGGTTACGCCCCAATCCCTAACCCCTCCTTCCAATATACAGTGTGACGCCCCACTCCCTAACCGTAACCCCTCCCTCCAACTTACAGGGTTACGCCCCCATCCCTAACCCCTCCTTCCAATATACAGTGTGACGCCCCACTCCCTAACCGTAACCCCTCCCTCCAACTTACAGGGTTACGCCCCAATCCCTAACCCCTCCTTCCAATATACAGTGTGACCCACCTCTCTCTAACCGCAACCACTCCCTCCAACGTACAGGGTTACGCCCTCCTCCCAAACTCCTCCCTCCAATATACAGTGTGACGCCCCACTCCCTAACCGTAACCCCTCCCTCCAACTTACAGGGTTACGCCCCAATCCCTAACCCCTCCTTCCAATATACAGTGTGACGCCCCACTCCCTAACCGTAACCCCTCCCTCCAACTTACAGGGTTACGCCCCAATCCCTAACCCCTCCTTCCAATATACAGTGTGACGCCCCACTCCCTAACCGTAACCCCTCCCTCCAACTTACAGGGTTACGCCCCCATCCCTAACCCCTCCTTCCAATATACAGTGTGACGCCCCACTCCCTAACCGTAACCCCTCCCTCCAACTTACAGGGTTACGCCCCCATCCCTAACCCCTCCTTCCAATATACAGTGTGACCCACCTCTCTCTAACCGCAACCACTCCCTTCAAAGTACAGGGTTACGCCCTCCTCCCTCCAATATACAGGGGGACTCCCCCAACAAGATATTCATCAACCCATGAAATCTATATATAAAGAACTCAATGTCTGTATGTATGTGTGTGTGTGTGCCCTATAGAAAAAAAGTTAGCGAGTTTAGATAAAATCTAAAAGTGTATTCTAATGTAAAATTCACCGAGAAAGTTAATGGGCGTATTCCTGAATCTCTAACTTCACTCCTAAAGGGCGCTATGGGGCAGATTTCGTCGGGGGGGGGGGTCGATTATTTCAGCTTAATTTCAATTTAATTATGTATTAATTTAAATAGAAAACAATTATATCATGTAGTCTTTTTTTTTTTTTAAATTGCAAGTCATTCCAGAAAAAAAAACTGCAAGTCATTTCAACAAATTCAAGCGTAAATGACATCATAGGGAGAATGCGGGTGTGTGTGGGAGGGGGAATTCAAGATTCTAATACGATAATTTTAGGAAGAAGGAGGAGGGCGACTAACCCAGGCTTTAAAAAAGTTATATTAAAATACATGAACATTAAAAAAATTATTGAAATACGTAAACATTAAAACAAAATTATATTAAAATACGTAAACATTAAAACAAAATTATATTGAAATACGTAAACATTAAAACAAAATTATATTGAAATACATGAATATGAAAATTAAATATTAAAATATATAAACATTAAAAAATTATATTGAAATACGTAAACATTAAAACAAAATTATATTGAAATACATAAACATTATAACAAAATTATATTGAAATACATAAACATTATAACAAAATTATATTAAAATACATAAACATAACAAAATTATATTAAAATACATAAACATAACAAAATTATATTAAAATACGTAAACATTAAAACAAAATTATATTAAAATACATAAACATTAAAACAAAATTATATTGAATTACATGAATATGAAAATTAAATATTAAAATATATGAACATTAAAAAATTATATTGAAATACGTAAACATTAAAACAAAATTATATTGAAATACATAAACATTAAAACAAAATTATATTGAAATACATAAACATTAAAACAAAATTATATTAGAAATACATAAACATTAAAACAAAATTATATTAAAATAAGAAAACATTAAAACAAAATTATATTAAAATAAGAAAACATTAAAACAAAATTATATTAAAATACGTAAACATTAAAACAAAATTATATTGAAATACGTAAACATTAAAACAAAATTATATTGAAATACATGAATATGAAAATTAAATATTAAAATATATAAACATTAAAAAATTATATTGAAATACGTAAACATTAAAACAAAATTATATTGAAATACATAAACATTATAACAAAATTATATTGAAATACATAAACATTATAACAAAATTATATTAAAATACATAAACATAACAAAATTATATTAAAATACATAAACATAACAAAATTATATTAAAATACGTAAACATTAAAACAAAATTATATTAAAATACATAAACATTAAAACAAAATTATATTGAATTACATGAATATGAAAATTAAATATTAAAATATATGAACATTAAAAAATTATATTGAAATACGTAAACATTAAAACAAAATTATATTGAAATACATAAACATTAAAACAAAATTATATTGAAATACATAAACATTAAAACAAAATTATATTAGAAATACATAAACATTAAAACAAAATTATATTAGAAATACATAAACATTAAAACAAAATTATATTAGAAATACATAAACATTAAAACAAAATTATATTAGAAATACATAAACATTAAAACAAAATTATATTGAAATACATAAACATTAAAACAAAATTATATTAGAAATACATAAACATTAAAACAAAATTATATTAGAAATACATAAACATTAAAACAAAATTATATTGAAATACATAAACATTAAAACAAAATTATATTAGAAATACATAAACATTAAAACAAAATTATATTAGAAATACATAAACATTAAAACAAAATTATATTAGAAATACATAAACATTAAAACAAAATTATATTAAAATAAGAAAACATTAAAACAAAATTATATTAAAATAAGAAAACATTAAAACAAAATTATATTAAAATAAGAAAACATTAAAACAAAATTATATTGAAATACGTAAACATTTAAAAAATTATATTAAAATATGTAAACATGAAAACAAAATTATATTAAAATAAGAAAACATTAAAACAAAATTATATTAAAATACGTAAACATGAAAACAAAATTATATTAAAATAAGAAAACATTAAAACAAAATTATATTAAAATACATAAACATTAAAACAAAATTATATTAAAATAAGAAAACATTAAAACAAAATTATATTGAAATACGTAAACATTTAAAAAATTATATTAAAATATGTAAACATGAAAACAAAATTATATTCAAATACGTAAACATTATAAAAAAATTATATTAAAATACGTAAACATGAAAACAAAATTATATTAAAATACGTAAACATTAAAAAAAATTATATTAAAATACGTAAACATTAAAACAAAATTATATTAAAATACGTAAACATTAAAACAAAATTATATTGAATTACATGAATATGAAAATTAAATATTAAAATATATGAACATTAAAAAATTATATTGAAATACGTAAACATTAAAACAAAATTATATTGAAATACGTAAACATAAAAACAAAATTATATTGAAATACGTAAACATTAAAACAAAATTATATTGAAATACATAAACATAAAAACAAAATTATATTAAAATACGTAAACATTAAAAAAAATTATATTAAAATACGTAAACATTAAAAAAAATTATATTAAAATACGTAAACATTAAAAAAAATTATATTAAAATACGTAAACATTAAAACAAAATTATATTAAAATACGTAAACATTAAAACAAAATTATATTAAAATACGTAAACATTAAAACAAAATTATATTAAAATACGTAAACATTAAAACAAAATTATATTAAAATACGTAAACATTAAAACAAAATTATATTAAAATACGTAAACATTAAAAAAAATTATATTAAAATACGTAAACATTAAAACAAAATTATATTAAAATACGTAAACATTAAAAAAAATTATATTAAAATACGTAAACATTAAAAAAAATTATATTAAAATACGTAAACATTAAAAAAAATTATATTAAAATACGTAAACATTAAAAAAAATTATATTCAAATATGTAAAAATTAAAAAAAATTATATTAAAATATGTAAACATGAAAACAAAATTATATTGAAATACGTAAACATTAAAACAAAATTATATTAAAATACGTAAACATTAAAACAAAATTATATTGAAATACATGAATATGAAAATTAAATATTAAAATATATGCACATTAAAAAATTATATTGAAATACGTAAACATAAAAACAAAATTATATTGAAATACGTAAACATTAAAACAAAATTATATTGAAATACGTAAACATAAAAACAAAATTATATTGAAATACGTAAACATAAAAACAAAATTATATTGAAATACGTAAACATAAAAACAAAATTATATTGAAATACGTAAACATAAAAATAAAATTATATTGAAATACATAAACATTAAGAATAAATAATATTAAAATACATGAACATTAAAAAATAATATTAAAATACATGAACATTAAAAAATTATATTGAAATACATGAATATTAAAACAAAATTATATTAAAATATGTAAACATAAAAAAAAATAATATTAAAATACATAAACATTAAAAATAAATATTAAAATATGTTCTGGGCTTGTCATATAGATGGCGGCACTAATAAAAATTTTTTTTTTTCAATCCATATAATTTTTATAAAGTACTAACTTTTAAATTTGAGTGCAATCAGATTATTAGTTTACAAATTACGGTTATTTAAGCGAAGCTACTGTTGCAATATTTTAAAAACGACGGAAAAAATTGAATTTTGTGTGTTGATGAAGCATTGCTTTCTGATAGGAAAAAATACTGTTCAAGCAAAGAAATTGTTTTATTAATGTTATTCAGACTTTGGTCTGTCGGATACAACGGTCAAGGGGTGGTATGCTCACCTGAATGTGGTCATACAGGCAGAAATGATGCTGAACGGTCAGATCCCCCAAATTCGACTGTTGTCTCGGAAAACATCAAAAAGTCCACAAACTCATTTTGTCTGATCGTAAATTGAAGTTACGTGAGATAAAATAGTTGAAAATATCAGAAGGCGAAGGAAGTGTATTCACCATTTTGCACAACAGGGTTATGTATTTTACTGGTAGGAATTTTTCTTCAGCGCACCTCACACACTTCATCCACTCATGCATAGAGATTTATACTGTAGTGATGTGATAATGAAATCGTTTGGTTGATATGTAGTCATACCTTTAATTAATGACAATAAAAGTGTAAAAATTTGTGAATTTCCTTGCTTTTGTACATTTAGTGTATATGAAATTTCATCTTAACCCTATTAAGAGCATATGATTTCAGTATACTGGCATTTATCATGGAATATATATATATATATAAAGAGAGAACATGAAAATAAAGATATAATGTATACCTTCAAATTATAACCTATCATGAAAGAATTTATGCTCAATATATGAGATAGAGCACTTATATAGGCAATTTTTTTTATATATATATAATGTTTTTTTTGTTTTTATTTGTTTACTAATTTTCGTCTCAATTTTTTTTTAATATATATATAATGTTTTTTTTTGTTTACTAATTTTCGTCTCAATTTTTTTTTAATATATATATAATGTTTTTTTTTGTTGACTAATTTTCGTCTCAATTTTTTTTTAATATAATCATAATGTTTTTTTTTGTTTACTAATTTTCGTCTCAATTTTTTTTTATATATATATAATGTTTTTTTTTGTTTACTAATTTTCGTCTCAATTTTTTGTTAATATATATATAATGTTTTTTTTTGTTGACTAATTTTCGTCTCAATTTTTTTTTAATATAATCATAATGTTTTTTTTTGTTTACTAATTTTCGTCTCAATTTTTTTTTATATATATATAATGTTTTTTTTTGTTTACTAATTTTCGTCTCAATTTTTTTTCTTCTTTCCAGTATGCTGTATTGGTGTGTCTTGGCTTGTTTGTGCTTATACACCGGGAATAACCTGCTGTCCGCGGTGCTAACCCCCCAAATCACGCCCTCTCTGTGTCTGCATGGCACACCAAGTTGTACACACTGCCTCCTCGTCGTCGTCGTCGTCGTCTCACGTACAAACATGTTTCTCTCATTTAATTTGTTTCTCTCAACATTTAACCTTCAATATCGATTCTTACTACCACTTGGACCAGTAAATAAAAATAATAATAAAAAATAAAAATAATAATAAAAAATAATAATAATGGCATATAAACTAAATAAAGGTGGGGGGAGGCGAGGGGGGGGCGGCCGAGGAGGCAGTGTTCCTGGGGGTGCCTGGCTGAGCCTCTTGGTATCATCATTTGTCCGTGCTGACCTTACCACCACCCCCTCCCCGATCCCTATGACCTAAACAGACCCTTTCCTCCTACTCCTTCCTTCTCCAGCCATCCCTCCCCCTCCCCTCATTTCATTTTACTTTTCTGCTGACATCATCATTTCATCACTCTGTCGCCCCCCCCCTCTCACCCTCCGAACCCTAACCTCCGCCCCCCCCTTTTTTTCTTTTCATATTTAATTAGTAGTTTTTTTTTTTTTTTGTTTTTTTTCTAAAATAAAATTTAAAAAATCAACAAAATAAAATATTTTTTTTTTTTTTTTTTTAAAAGCCATGGATGTGGGTTGTCTAGTTTCAACTTATGGAAATTGTTTAAACTTTTTTTGATTATTAAACAATATCATCTTCATGTTTGTTTTTGTTGATTTGTGTTTTTTTTTTTTTTTTTTAATTTTTTGTTGCTGCCCACATGTTTGAAAGTGGTAAGTTGGAAGAGTCATTTGAATATGTAAACAATAGATGGCGCCACTTGTGTTATGACTAAATCAATTTTTTTTTTTTGTTTTTTTTTTTTTACGTAAGCTAAGTTTTATTTATTTTAGTTTTTCAATTTTATTTCGTTTTTGAATTTGAATTTGAAATTTTTAATCATTAAAAATTTATGATAGAGCCTCTAGTCCAAAGTTAAAAAAAAATTAAATACATAATGTGATTCTATTCAAAAGCTCTGCAACTCTATCGAAAATGCAATCAAAATAAACCCTAGCCAACAACTCCAAAACTTTCTTGATGGCATAATCTTTAAAAATGTGTGTGTATATATATATCAGATCGGAATTCAGAAAACTCTTAGTAGAAATACCAAAATCCTAGAATATAGTACTAACAAACAAAAACTCCATATATTATAACCCCTATATATAAAAACCAAAAAAAACCTAATTGATAGAATTAACTTTAATATCAGTAATAATATACTAAAATGTCTATAGTTCTAACTATAGTTTTGTACTTATTACATAATTACCCCCAAAACCTTCTATACTAACACATGGTCTGTACCTGATTAACCTTATTCCCCTGAAGATGGACTCGGATGGGTCTGAAAGTGCTTGGGACACAAATCTAAACTATGGCAAATTCATCAGCCAATTCCCCCCCCCCCCCTCCGAAACTAAGATTCTGATTCGGACTATTGAAAGGATCTACCAAAGGATATCTAGACATGAGTTGTGTCTTATATTCAACAATACTTGCCTGTAAGAGAAGATGCTGCCTAGATATACATACATATACACAAAATCTAAATCCCTTAATATCACAGAAAATAGGCATCAAGAGTCAAGGATAATCGAAAGATTGGAGAGGGGGGGGGGAGCATCATTCAGAACTCCGCTAGAAGTATGCAGAGATTGTTGGAACCTTGGGGAAGCTTATTACCGCTCAAATTAAAGAGAAAACCAATGGTGGTTATCAGCGATAAATCAATGGTAAACGGCTGTTGCAATAACACAAAATTATTTATAACGATTATCGAAAGTGGTGAATGATGCTGAAAATCTGAGGAGACTTATTGTCACTCAGATTCCAGAGAACACCATTTCTTATTTACAGTGAACAATTGTGTGAAAACTAGTAAGTAAATAACAACAACAATAATAATGATAATTTAATTTGTAATTTTTGAAGAAACTGTTTAATCCCTCGGGCGCATCATTTACCCAACCCTCTTCCTAATCTTCATCAATGATCTCCCAAATCATATTCTAAGTTTATTCGTTGGCATTTTTGCAGATCACACAACCGTCTATGGCAACACTTCAAAGAGCATTAATGGTCAAGATCTTCTGACCTGGAACATGTAATGCAATGGGAAAAAGGTGGCTGGTTACTTTTAACACATCTAAAAACCAAACTTCTCTCCTTTCACCATCAACGCTGTGTCCACTTCGTCTTCATCCATTGTTGGTGGTCGTAAACATGAGGTGTCCACATCTAACAGTCCCAGTGTTAAATCAGGACACCATCTTGTTATAGGAACTCGCGTGTGTGGTGAAAAAAAAAAAACCGGTAACTGTCGCATAGCCTGGACGCGCATGAGTGTCGTTGCCGACATCGCACACTGCCATAGCAGCGGTGATTTGTTTAGAATCACCGTGTCTAGGGCACAGCATATGGAAGGCGGAGCCCATCCCTCTCCTTCCGCTGCCTTGAACCTTCCCTGAGTTTTAGTCAGGTACCCATTTACTGCTGGGTGGACAGAGGGAGTTTTCAGACCCGAAAATTCACATGCCGTGAGTGGGATCGAACCCGGGTCGTCTAGCCCAAAGACAAGTGCTATAACCACTCGTCCACAGGCCCTCCCTCACGTGTGTGGACCTGCAACCAAATCCTATTAATAAGACAACAATACACATTTTATGGTTCACAGGTTTATTGATGTTTTATCTCCCTGGCCAGGATCTTGTAAAACCATACTTGTTAATCAGCCAACATTAAAGAACTCTCAGCTCCCCCAACCCCCCTGGTAAGCTTGCTTTGGGAGAGAGGGAAAATGGACATGGACCCTAAATTACACATCTGCATCAGATGCTGACCGCTAAAAAAGGGGCAAACATTATTTCTTTATACATACACGCTATAACGTCTCTCACAAAATCTCGTCTCCATTTCTCTAATCATCCAACAAATTGGCTAATTCAGATTTTTGTGGGGGAAATTCTCGTTTCGTCTTTTCGCTTATATTGATCGTTCTGGAAGAACGTCAAGATGACGAAAGTCATGTGGTAGAGTCGGCCGTGTCGATACGTATCTGACTTGAATAAGAAAAGCGTCACCAGAGTTCGAAGGAAAACGCAAACGTCTTTTCTACAATAATATAAATATGTCTTTTATTTAACTGGAACTAGAATACAGGAACGTAAGCAAATAAGCTGTTGGGTCGGCAGGCATCAGAGAAGAAAGGTAGTATAATTCCAGTTGGTGTTGAGTTTATTGCCGCCTCTCATCACCATGATGATGACAAGAGGCGAACGAAAATGCCACGTTTGTCTACGTTGAAGTCTCGACTCGAACTATTGCATTTTGGTGCACATCCAGCTTTAGGCGGAAATCAGTAGTGCGCATGTGCAGTGATGCATTAATCACCTGAGTATTAAGGCGCGAGTTTGGATGTGCACTTTTCTACTACCTAGCATGTTGTTTAGAATACCAAAAATGCCTTTCAGTTCAGTTTGTTTGAAAAAAAAATATTATTCCGGTTAGGAAGCTTGTTACAATGGCGACAATTTTAAATAATGACTCAAATAGGGTAAGGGAGATAAATCTTTGCAGCTTAAAATGTGACTTATCTCCCTTACATTATTTGAGTTATTATGGCGTGTTTCTGTGTCTGTGTATACGTGACATACATTATCTTTAATTTTTATTTTATTGAGATAATTATTGTAATAATAAAACAATAAAAACTAAAAAGGTGATAATAGTATTGTAGCAGTTACGATCTATTTTCTTTTGCACTTGCATGTTCTCACTCGCGGAGTGATTGGTGCGTTGTTTGGCCTGAACACTTTTGTGTAGGATGGGATTTCTTCCGAAACCGTTTTTCGCACACTTATGAACAGTCAGATGTTGAGCGTCGTGCTGCCAAGATGCCATATTTTCTTTCTCACTTCCCACCAGGACTTCAGCGAGCGGCGAGAATGAATGAAAATTTAAAGATAAATGCTGTATCTTTAAATAATGATCTATTGTGATAATGGAAAGCTCAATATACTGGATAGAGCAATAAATCAATAAATAGAATGATGAAAATAAAAGTTGGAAAAATTACAAATTTTATTAATTCATCAAAAGTTTGAAAAAAAGAATTTCTTTGAAAATCCATGGATTAAGGATTCGAGATTTCTCCTTGTTTTTTGAACTTTTGATGATTTAATAAAATTTATAATTCTTTCAACTTTTATTTTCATCATTCTGATCTTGATAGAATTATATATATATATATATATATATTAATCACACTACTTGTTTTTACAATAATAATACAAGGCATTTCTCTCATGTTAAAAGCATGATCGATTTGGCGACCGAATGGTTACAAAACAAGGGTCCATAATATGTAGAGTCAGGTTTTGAATCGTCGACCCATACTGACGATCGTAAAATTAAAATAAAACGCGAAACCTATATATGCTTATGGATACAAAAATATTTATTAATAATTATATATATATATATATATATGTATACTTAGGCAGCAAGTCATTATCCAAGCAAACGTTGTTGAACGTCACAAAACTTTCTTGTTTGTAAATCTTTGAGAACCTCACGAAGAAGATTTACAAACAGGAAAGTTCCGTGACGTTCAACAACGCTTGCTTGGATATATATATATATATATATATATATATATGTATATATACATATATATATTATATAAGTTTTGTGGACAATCATTAAAATGTATTTTCAAATCTACATTGACAAAAAGATTCCACACAAGAAGAAAAAGAAACAAACTTAAAAACAGTTGAGAGCGATTTTTTGAACAAATGCAACGTCATTCTTGCACATATTTATTTTTAAATAAATTTCTCTAGTAATTTTCATAATTTCATGTTTGGTTGAAAAAGCCGACAGGAGTTGGCGAAAATTTCCAATCCCACAATGGGAAAAGAAATAAAACTATATATTTTTACTGATTAGATGATAGGTCTGGAAGAATGTCAGGATAAAGAAAGCCATTTGAGTTAACCGTGTCTAACCGTAACCCTAACCTAACCCTGGACAACATTAACATCTCCACTAAAGTATAAATCAACTTTATTCAAAGGGAACACTGGAATATAAAGAGAGTTGTTCGGCTGGCTGGCTTTTGTCAAAAACAGAATGTGGTATCCTGGAGTTCTATCTCGTCTGGCCGCTTTTGGCGAAAGACGAGAACAGAATAGGACGTCTTGTTGTCACAAAATCTAATCGGGAACTGAATCATCTTTGGCGTCAACTCTCTGAGTGTGAATTCAAAGAGGAGTCTGCGCAGAAGTGTCCTATCGCCTGCGCAGTTGAGGCATCATTGCACATGTGCCAAGTTGAGCGTACATACAAACAAAATAGATCTGTCATGCAACTGCTACATTACCCCCTGCTTAGGCTTTTAGCCGATAAAAACAAGAGATACTGTAGCAGCACATGAGAATACATTTAAATTAAAATGCCAATTGCAACGATAGAGTTAATAACGGTTCAGTATGATCAGAAATGTCTTTGTTTTGTTGCAAAGTACAAAAGTTTTTTGATCAGCCTTTTGGCCTATGATCAAAGTGTAGTATCTGTTACGACGGATGCTCACTCTGTCGACCGGTAGGGGTTGTCCTGTGCAGTTCTAGGAGGTCCACCCTCCCAGGCTTTGTCTTCTCACCCTTTGAGAAGGGGGTTAGTTTATTGCTAATCGTCTGAGGCGTCTCTACCAGGGAGTGCCGACAGGGCTGCCCATGCATTTTTTGTAGGCCAGAGCGCTCTTCCTCTATGGCGCTTGTTTTTCAATCCCACTTTTCGACCTTGTGTCACATCTTACCGCTGTGGGAGAGAGATTAAAGAAAAAAAAGTTCTTTTGCTGAAAAGTGTTTATTCAACACCTACCCACAATAGGAGTATGTGACACAAGGTCGGAAAGTGGGATTTGAAAAGCCAGCGCCCGAGAAAGTGAGCACTCTGGCCATTAAAAATTGCCTGGGCAGCCCCGTTGACATTTCCATGAAGGGGCAGCTCAGGCAGTAAGCAATAAACTTAATCCTCCCCAAAGAGGGGAGGCAAAGCCTGGGAGCGTTACTTCCCAGAACCGCACAGGACAGACCCATTGACCGGCGTAAATCAAGACTCGAAGGCCAAGACAATACCAGCATGGGATGCAGTATCCATCGGAACAGATACTACACTTTGATCTTGGCCAAAAGGATGTATTTGAATATCGATGATGTCATAATGGATGAATGGTAACTTTATGACATTATCTCTCTCCCTTTGTGACGTCATTCAGTGTGCACTGTAATAAGATACAAACATAAATATATTGATAGATTTACGTTAAAAGACAGTGAGGGACCTATTAGATTAGAGACTCTTTTTCTGACCTTGTCTAAGAGGTAGAGACTAGTGGATGATGCACCAGCCCAGATGTGACAACAATACTCCATGCATGGGCGGATGGTAGCTTTGTAGAGATATAAGATACTGTTAGGTGTGAGAAGTTTTCTAGCACGGTAGAGGGAGCCCACTTTCTTTGCAGCAGCCTTAGCAATGTCTTCTATGTATTTTTTCCAATTCATGTTATCTGTGAATGTTAGGTTGAGGAGTTTGAATGTTCAACTCTCGGGTAGGGTGCTATTTGCTATTGCAATCAGTGGTTGAAAAGTTTTCTTATAATTGTTAAAGAAAAGGGGCTTTGTCTTCGTAGCATTAAATGTTACCATCCACTCATGTCCCCATTCAACTATAGACTGGAGGTCATTTTCTAAGGTTTCAGACATTGCCTTGGATATGTGTACATTTGTTTTACCCAGATGTCTAGAATAGAGTGTGGTGTCATCAGCAAATATACCCATCTCCAACACAATTGCATCAGGAATAATAATGGTCCAAGGATTGGTCCTTGAGTCACACCTGCATGTTGTTTCGATGAACGGCCATTGAGGACAATCTAGATCTTTCTTTTGCCTCTGATTAGGATCTGATTATATTAAGTATTCATCGATTAATACCGTATGAATTAATTTTCATGCCAGAAATTGTCAAAGCCTTTTGATATATCAAGGCTACCGCCCTAAATTCACCTGCCTTGTCCAGTGTATGGTATACACATTCAGAGATGACCGTTAGGATATCTACAGTAGAACGGGCTTGCCTAAATCCATTCTGTTGGTCAGAAAGAAGTTTAGTATTAACGAAATGGTGGACTATCGCTAGATTGATTAACGAGTCAAAGATTTTACCAAAGAGCGGAAGGAGACTGATGGGGCGATAATTTTGTAGGTCAGTTCTTTCACCAGAATTCTTGAACACTGGTACTACATGTAATTTTTGAGCTATCAAGATAGCAAGATTCTGCAAGGCATTTGTTGTAGAGTTTGGAAAGGACAGGGGCTAGCTCAGCAGAGCATTTCTTTATTCATATAGCAGGAATAAGATAAGGCCAACATGCTCTGGAGGTGTCTAGTTTTTTTTGTTATATCCGGGACATGGGAAGAGGTGATGACTTTTATTTATTCATTTATTTATTTATTTATTTTTTTTTTTTTTATGGAAATCGCTCCAGACAAGGCATTAAGCCACTTGATCTAAAGAGCTAAAAAAAAAAAAAATACTACTTCAAGGTCAAAAACTAGCTAACTAGTGTTAGATGGATAGATTCTGACCCAGAAAACAGCAATTGTTCCCCCTTTGTCAGAAACATCTCACATAAAATTTGAGGGCTAAAGGACAAAATAAAGGAAGCCTTGACCTTGTTAATGAGTTTCTTGGCTTTTCTGGGACCTTGGCAGTGAGTATTTAGCCCTTGCAACTCTTGAGGAGTAGCGAAATCCTCGTTCAGTGATTTCTTCATCGACCAGATCACTGAGTGCGGCTTCTGCTCACAGCGGGAAATTTGGGAGGGAATGGTTTATGGAGTCTAAGGTGGAGTTCAAGGCGAACTGTTGGGCAAGCAGTTCAGGCTTTTTAATTGCCGTGCAAGCAACATCATTGTGGTTCGATAGTGGGGTAATTGTCGATTGCCCGTTATTCACCACACAATTATTAAATTTCCCAGTTCTTTCCTACGTTGCGTGGTGACGAAGTGGGTGATCATTTTACGTTATATTTATATAGTAAAGTGAACTACTTGAATATTTTAGATTTCTTTTTTCATATCCCACTCCGGATTTCGAGTTAGCGTTGGGGTTAATGGGGTGGCAATACAGGAAGGAAAAACATCTAAAATGTTCTGGCAATTTTTGGCTAATAATTACTAATAACGACATAAATTATTTTAAACGAAATACCGTTGGGAAATTAGTCAAAAACAATTTATTTTGTTTTGCCTACTTGGCCTTTTGGCTAAGATCAAAGTGTAGTATCTGTTCTGATGGATACTGCACCCCATACTGGTATTGTCTTGGCCTTCGGGTCTTGATTTACGCCGGTCTATGGGTCTGTCCTGTGCAGTTCTAGGAGGTCCACCCTCCCAGGCTTCGCCTCCCCTCTTTGAGGAGGAGTAAGTTTATTGCTTACTGCCTGAGGCGCCCCTACCGGGGAATGCCGACGGGGCTGCCCAGGCAATTTTTAAACCCCACTTTCCCGACCCGACCTTGGGTCACATCTTACTTGTGGGAGTAAGATAAAAACTGGCATTGTGCCTTACACCTGGAGAGGAGTAAATCAATACTCATTTGTGACTTATTTGCGTAAAAAAAAACATTAATAGAAGTTATAAGCATTTTAAGTTACCGTATATATCGATTCTGAGAATGGTAACCATCTTGTTTAACATAAACAAGGGGCTAAGCAAGATGGCTTATAACTTCTATAAAATATTAAATCTTTTAATGAAAATAGTTTAAAAAAAAAAAAAAAAATGATAGGTAAACCCAAATAAATCGCTTTTGACTAATTTCCCAAAGATATCTCCTTTAAAATAATTTATGTCGCCAATAGTAATGATTACTCATTTTTTATTTTTTTAAATAGCGGCCATTTTGGAAATACAAGAAAATGGTTACCCGTTCTATACTACGTTATGTGGTTAGGAAATGAGTGATCATTTTACGCTAACTTTATATTGCAAAGTGAACAAACAAACCACTCTAAAGTCTAAAATATTTTATTTATTTATTT